>JAYEPQ010000010.1:35225669-35463169 GCA_036321105.1 Dracaena cambodiana | reverse complement strand
TTGTTATTCTTACATGATTATGTACCTATCAATCTCAAATAACATTTACAGTTTAGTTTATTCTATTATTCATGATTCATGTGATACGTTTAACACCAAACTCATTTATTTACATATTCTTTATTTCCAGTATTGTGATAGTATAATATTTTTCTCTTTCCTTTTGTTACTTACTGGGTTTAATCCCCTGAGTTTTGAGCCTATATTTTGAAGGCAAAGAAGGGAACCAACTCTAACTGAAGACTCGTATTTATCGAACAGACGAATGACAGTGATCAACAAAGTAGTTTCTGAAGAACATTTGTATATCTTGTTTATATTTTCTTTTGCCTGGGCATGTTTTCGGGAAAAACCGGAGATTTTTCCACTGCCAATGAGAAAACTAAAGATTACAGAAATTTCTCTTTTTTTTATTACAATGAAAAGATTCAAGAAAAAAATAGGCGAGAGAACTTACAGAATGCGTCGCTCTCTTTTTATCAGAAGATCGTGGGATCGAAGCAGCTGTGAGGATTGATCCATTTCTCGTTGACGATCCAACGTTAAAAGTTGGAAGCGGTTCTTGAATTCGTTTTTCTCTTCTAATTTTGGAAGAAACATGGACTCTTGTGCGGGAGAGAGATCTGGCCAAAGGTTCCAATGGTTCTTTTTGAGTCCCTCTGGAGGGGTATTTATAGGCTTCAAATTGTTGAGGGAATATTCTTGCAGATAGAAACATAATCTTATTATAATCTTAATAAGATATTTGAGTTTCCTTTTGATTAGATTTGCTCCAAAATTTGTTGAATCTAGTCTTGATTATGCACCCAAAAAAATCATTAGAGCTTGATTAGAATTTGTAGAATACGTAAAATAGCCCTAGGTGAAATATTCTTTAAAAAAAATTTAAAAAAAAGAAAAAAAAAGAAAAAAAATTGTTATAAGAGAGGAGATGAATCATGAGTTAGAGTTGGAGTCCAAAACCAAAGTAGACTATCACACGTGCACGTAGATGTATAGGAGCCAATAGATTATCTGTTAGTGGGTATTGAAAGATAGGATTTAAATTTTTGATTAAAATAATAAGTGTATCTGATATGATACTCGATGTGAAAATTGATAATCTAAATGCGTTTTTGAGTTTGCATATTAGTGAGATTAATTGATGAAAATATCATAAAAAAAAGATTTTTCTTTCCTTTGTATAAAATTTCTATTTTTCATGATTTTCGGTTATCCTTATTTTTCTTTTCTTTATTGCTTAATCTATTTTCTTCTTGAATTTTGTAGGTATATTCACTGCAAACCCTCATGAGACAACACTCGTCCACTATGGTAACTTAGGGGTTTAAAGGCTTATTGCACGTGCTAAGTGCAATCGCGATTCCTGTGAAAGTGAGTTAGGATTTTTATTTTTCTTTTCAGATTTAGGTTTTGCTCGAGAACTAGCAAAAGATAGGGGTGGGGGTGTGATGAATATCATATATTGTATTTTTCCTCTCATACTTTATCTATTTTTGTATATAAATAAATGCTACTCGGGTATTTTTAGTGTCTTTTCGGGTAATTCAATTCGTACAAGGAGATGCCAAGAAATCAATGTTGGAGTAGGAAATCAGAGTCCGAAAAGTTTCTAAAGTGAGCAAAACTACGAGACTACGATATTTCAGAGACTCAAAGTCAAATACAGTTAAGGAAATATAATGTACAAGACACAAGACGCACGTGGAAGAAATTTAAATTGATTTACTCGAAATAAAACCGCAATTTAGCGGTTTGGACCGCCATTTCGCGGCCCGTTGTGGGCCCCACACGCTGAATTTTCTCTCTTGGCTTCTATGTAATTTTTTGGTTTTTCAGTTCTATTAGAATTAGGGTTTGATTTTCGAAACCTGTATATTGGTCGTATCCTTGTATTCTAAGTTTTAGGCAGTAGTTAATGTAGATTAGGATTTAGTTTGTACTCGTCTTTTATTAATAAAATTAAGGTTTTACTGAAGTGGTGGCGGCCACAATACCGTGCTCCAGAAGTAAGCCATTGCTTGTAATTATTTATTTGCTTTTTAGATAGATTTAATTGTTTTCTAGTATAGATTTATTTGCTTTCTAGATTAGATTTTATTGCTTTCTAGAATCATGTGTAGCTAATTAGTTTAGCTCTAGGATGTAGATAAAGTTAGGATCCACCATGTAATTGCTTTCTAATATTTTTCTTCTTAAATAAAATAATAAAGACATCATTTTTCTATAAAAAAGATTAAACTATCAGAGCTCAAAGATTAAGACTTTGATAGGTTATACATGAATTAGGTTTCATGATAGCCTATGCTTAATTAGGGTTTGGGGTTGTTGATTTTATCTTTTTCATTAAATTATCTAAAGATTTAGTTTGTTTTTATGAAAAATAGTATCTTTGATGAGTTATACTTGCATACCACTTGATAGCTCATACTTAGGGCACTTTAAATAAAAATTAAACTAAAAGATCACCTTTTATGAAAGAAGAAGATAATAGAAATAAGAATATTGTTGGAAACTAGTGGATTCTAGATCCTAAACTAATTAGATTAACTCAACTTCAAACTATAATTTTTGATTAGTCCGTTAGACTAAGGAAAAAGTAAGAAACGCAAAAACACCTTAGATTCCTTTAGGACGACCTGTACAGCGCTACACCGATACTGTGCGCTTGCAGTAAATTATCACATCAAATGACAGCATAACTTATAGAGATATGATTATAGTCACCATTAATAGAGCTGATTAAGCAAACTCAAGTTGGGAATTAAAAATTCTGAAGGTTAAAGAATAAAATAAAAATAGACAAGAGGCCAGAACTTAAGATATACTCCGAGAACTATTACATTCAAGGAAAGGTTATGCGTGCCCAAGGGAGAGGTAAGAGATAGAGTTTTGGAAGAGGTTCATAAATCAATATGTTCCTTTTTTTCTGGAAGCAATAAGATGTATAAGGATATAAAAAGGTGCTTCTAGTGGCCAGTCATAGAGAAAGATATTGCTATATATGTATTTTGTTGTTCCACTTGCCAGCAAGTGAAGACTGAATACCAGAGAATGGTCGACTCTTCAACCTCTAGCAATACCAGAATAGAAGTAGAAACAGATATCGACGAATTTTGTTACAGGCTTACCCAGAATCATTAGAGGCAATAATGCAATTTGGGTGATTGTGGACCGGCTAACCAAATCGGTTTTGTATCATTGACATAGCGATTGGAGAAACTACATGATGAATAATAACCGTATTGTATAAGGATTTTATTGGTCAACTTCTTTATTAGATACTGAGCACTTATACTGAAACAACACTGTATGATGCTGAGGCACAGTTTGATACATAAGTCCCTATGATGTCTCTTACTTAAATGACATACACAGTTTAGTTTATACTGCAGCAGCAGGACATGACTTAAACTTGTTATTCTTACATGATTATGTACCTATCAATCTCAAATAACATTTACAGTTTAGTTTATTCTATTATTCATGATTCATGTGATACGTTTAACACCAATCTCGTTTATTTACATATTCTTTATTTCCAGTACTGTGATAGTACAATATTTTTCTCTTTCCTTTTGTTACTTATTAGGTTTAATCCCCTGAGTTTTGAGCCTATATTTTGAAGGCAAAGAATAGAACCAGCTCTAACTGAAGACTCGTATTTATCGAACAGACAGAATGACAGTGATCAACAAAGTAGTTTCTGAAGAACATTTGTATATCTTGTTTATATTTTCTTTTGCCTGGGCATGTTTTCTGGAAAAACCGGAGATTTTTCCATTGCCAATGAGAAAATTAAAGATTACAAAAATTTCTCTTTTTCTTTGATTACAATGAAAAGATTCAAGAAAAAAATAGGCGAAGAACTTATAGAATACGTCGCTCTCTTTTTATCAGAAGATCGTGGGATCGAAGCAGCTGTGAGGATTGATCCGTTTCTCATTGACGATCCAACATTAAAAGTTGGAAGCGGTTCTTGAATTCGTTCTTCTCTTCTAATTTTGGAAGAAATATGGACTCTTGTGCAGGAGAGAGATCTGGCCAAAGGTTCCAATGGTTCTTTTTTAGTCCCTCTGGAGGGGTATTTATAGGCTTCAAATTGTTGAGGGAATATTCTTGCAGATACAAACAGAATCTTATTATAATCTTAATAAGATATTTGAGTTTCCTTTTGATTAGATTTGCTCCAAAATTTGTTGTATCTAGTCTTGATTATGCACCCAAAAAAATGAATTAGAGCTTGATTAGAATTTGTAGAATACGTAAAATAGCCCGAGGCGGAGCCCACTTTAACGCCGAGACGGAGGAGGGCTCACCGCGCGAAGCAGAGGCTGGGCTCGCACGAGAAGGTTGGGCTCGCCGCGCAAGATGGAGGCTAGGCTCGCGCAAGGAGGGTGGGCTCGCAGCGCCAGGCGGCGGTAGAGCTAGCCGTGTGGGGCAGAGGATAGGCTCGTCGCGTGAGGCGGGCGACCAGCCTCGCGGCGCGAGGCTAGGCTTCCAACCTCGCGGGCGAGGCTGGTTGCCAGCTTCGCATCTGCAAGTGAATTTTTTTTTTTTCTACAGGGCACTGCTTTACTCTTTTGTATTTGATTTTTTTGAGTAAATATTCAGAGCAATGTGCCATTTTATGTAATCAATATTTTGTATGAAATAAATTTTCTAGATATGTTATTTATCAATATTAATGTGACAGTATTTATGATTATTCAAATATCCTGAGACTGTTGGGTTGTTTAGTGATAATTAAGTAGCACCCTCCATTTTGGAACGTAGCTGAAAATCGCGGGTATTATAGGTTTCCACCATGATAATTTTTTAGATAAACTGAAAAGTTGTAACTATTATTATTTAATTGTAAGGAACTTCAAATAGTAATTATCTTTTCCTTAGAATTATCTAATTTCGATAAAGTTAAATTTTTTTTCAATATTTATACGTTTAATAAATCGACACAAAACAATATTTTGAGCCAAATCAACTGTGAGGAAAGCTAAATATTCGAGAAAATGTAAAGTACATAAGGAATCACCCTCCCAGTATCTTATGTCAAGTCTCACTATCAAAGATAAGTAAAGCAAGAATCTAGCCATCAATTCTAATGAAGGCACCAAAACAGATCACTGATCAACACTTTTTTGGAAGTCAGTAGTGCAATTAAGTTGCCATAGATCCGATGCACTTCTTTTTCGCATGTACTTTTCAAAATTTCTAGTACCACATTACACCAAAAAAATTGAGGGATACGTTATTGGGAAAAAAATTACCGGGCCTAACATAACCAAGCTCAATTCGAATGGACCTTAACTTGACCAGTTAATATATATTAATTTGAAAATAAATTGTCCACAATAGCGACATAGTAAGAACAGATACCGCCACAAACCATACAAGCATCCATCATCATATTTAATAAATAGGCTCAAGGCATCATGACATTAATCAAACTTAATCTCTTTATTGCATAAAGGACTCCCCGAGCATCGATCCGAGAGCACTATCTGCAGTCAACCTCTTGAGCAGCCCAGGCCACTTCAGGTGCTCAAGTCTCTTCTTTTTGACGAATTAGAAGTCCAAAATCCGAAGGCCTTCTCAGACAAGACCATAAGCTAACCCCAACATTAGCATATCGGAAGTAATTAACAAGGGAGCTTTAGTGCAGTGCGACGTGTTGGATGCAGGAGCATCTCCAAATGGGATTTTGAAGAATATGATTTTAATTAGTGATGTCAAATCTGTTTGCTTTAGGGATGGCACCGGTGACATAGAAAGTCACTAACTTTCCGCGCGAGAGCGCACTAAAGAAATAGATTAGAGGGAGAACTAGGCATTATTTCAGAAAGGATCGTGGTCTGGAGGTAAAAGTCATAGGAGAGGAGATAGATAGTGAGGATTTCCTTGCTCTAGGCCTCATTTAAAATTCCCAATCTCAGCTTTTGATCATCACTAGCTATTCCTCCAACTATATATATATATATAGTTGGAGGAAGAGATAATCTTTGGACTCGGATCACACTGATTACAACCGGAACATCCAGTATCAATGCAATAGATGATCACTACTATCCAAAATAAATGAATTATAGTACAGGACACCCAAATCAACATTTGAGTGGTTTACTCTGGAAAACAGATAATGAATAATAAAAAACCAAAAAACAAAATGGATTGAGACTTTTTACTTTGTCATAGAAATTTTAGCTTAGAGCATGAATGAATTATCACATGGACAAGTCAATGGAATCAGGAGAACCATTATTAGGTAGAAGGCAGAATGGGAGTTGTCACCCAAGAAATGGAGAAACTAGGCAAAGCTTTGGTAAATATTTATAAGAAATCAGCTAAAAATTTATTTGATCTAAAATATTTAACTTGGCTCGCATAAGAGATTGAAAATGAGAAAAAAGTAATAATCTACAGGTTAGGTAATGTTTAGTTTATGATAATATAGGGATTTGCAATCATAGGAATAAGGGATATCCGAGGCTCAAATATCACATATGCGTTATATTAGGTTGTGGTCTAATTTTGTCAAAGTGTATCACGAATGCATTATATTATAATTCATCGTGCAAGCTTCTAGCTCGCATCCCAACTCTCCGATTCAATTTTCACTTCATTCAAGAGGGTCTAGAGTTAGTTTAATTTGCATGATGTTCAGCAATTCGGAACCATATTTGACCTTTCAGAGTACAACAGTCGCCATGTACCTCTCCCAAGTTATGGGGGAAATTCTATTCAAGCACACCACTTTGCTTAAGAAGCCCGAAAATTCTATTTAAGCACGTAACTTTGCTCACCTAACCTACTTTAGGGAGTTTCCGAAGGAGCACACCATTTTTCGTATGAGCCCACTTTATAACTGTCTAGATTTGAGTCCAGATAAATAAAATACAGAGAATAAACTCACTAGAAAAATTGGTGAGCTTCTTTGGAAACTCCTCTTATTTTATAAGTTTTCTAAGTCGAAAATTAGCCCTAGATAGACAGATATGTAAATAGATTTGCTAATCTCATTTCCCAAACCCCTTTTGACGGCGGCGAGCACGTTGGAAAGGGCGTGGACGAGGGGGCTGAGGCAAGGGTTAGGGTTTCGCTTGAAGAGTAACTCCTTTGAGAACTCGTAGATGGAGAAGTAGACGGCATGGACAGGAGCGGCGCCGAGAGCCATAGAGGGGATGCCGCGGTAGAGGGAGAGAGGGTAGCGGAGCGCTGATAGAGGGTGAGCAGTGGGCTGCAGGGGCGGGAGTGGATGGGGTTTTGAGGGTGTCAACGGGAGCAGGGCGGTGTGCTCAAAAATACCGGCGGTTTTCAGTGAATAAAACATTTTGTATGCACTTGATAAAAGGATAAATAAACTCCGAAATTTATAAAATTTAATCCGAAAGAAGATAAGGAGATAGAAATAGTAATTATTAAAAAAATTAAAAAAAATGATACATGGCATGACTCAAGTTAGTAATAATGGGAAATAAAATTTGATATCTTGAGTAGCGCTACATATTATTATTTTGTTAGGCCAGCTCAGTGTTAGTGAAGGAACATTCTTCACCACCGGTGAATTTTCTGTTTCATCATATATATATATATATATATATATAGAGAGAGAGAGAGAGATAGAAATGAGCTGACAGCTCATGCAAGTTACCTGAGCTGCAGTTCATTTCTACTATCTCCAATAATCTTTCTTAAAAAAAATCTTTTGGATTATGATCTCGACCCCCTAAGGTTTACTCATACCCAATTTCTTGGGTTTTAGTTTTGATTTGGTCCTCCATCAAGTTAACACAAAATTAACGGTTTTCAATGAATAAAATATTTTGTATTCACTTGATGAAAGAGTAAATAAACTCCAAAATTTATGAAATTTAATTCAAAAGAAATTAAGGATGTAGAGATAGTAATAGTAAAAAAAATTGAAAAAAAATAATTGGATCATTAAACTTTTGTCGCTAGCTCATGTAACTTTTCCTGAACTGGCGGCTCACCTACAGTAATCCCATATATATATATATATATATATATATATATATATATATATATATATATATATATATATAAATAAAATAATATAACTATGCTTAACCCTGCAAAATTCATAAAATTGTCGGCTAGTTTTTATCTTGTAACGTCTCCCTTCAAAAACAAGGTGGATATATGCACCAGATATTCCACTTCTTAAGACCAATTATGGCAAGAAGACTGAAAATTATTCTCAGCATCAAATCAAATCTCATAACCATACTGCAATTAGCTGTGAAGTAAAAAAATAAAAGATAAAAAAAGCCAACTTGGAGTTTCCAAAGATAAATTTGTTTGAAAGGAAAAAGATTTACAATGTATCACTACTGACAGGTGACATTCATGTCGATAACCATTAGTTAATTTAAGCTCAGAATGCAAAAGAGCAGTCATACACCTAAACTTTTTTCATATTTTAAGCTTTGCAGCACCTGAAGTAATATAATAAACTTAGTGTTTACTATTAGTACATTAATTATTCAGAATATGACCAATAATGCTCAATAATATTAAGAAAGAAAAAAAAAATGCAAAATAAGAAAAACAAAAAAAATATGGCATTCTCGAGTTCATTATACCTGTAAGAGTATAACAAGGGTGGCAAGATTTTTGTTCGCAAGCAACACACATATAACGTAGTCTGGATTGTTGAAATGAACTCCATACAGTGGGGATGTGTCCTCCATACAGTCAAGCATACAGTGGAGATGTGTCCTCCAAATATATGCAAAATAAGAAAAACAAAAAAAATATGGCCTTCTCGAGCTGGTTATACCTATAAGATATAACAAGGGAGTCAAGTATTTTGTTCATAAGCAATACACATATAACTAGTGTAGCCCGAAATTTATAGATTTTCTTACATTGCCAATTTGATTTTGAATATAGCAATAAAAGCGAAATTACAAGAATATGGAAAATTAATTTGATTTCCCTTTTAAATTTCTGTGGGTCTGACAGCAGTGGAGCCTTAATTTTGCACTCCGTTGACGATTCGAACGTCGATTGATTTCTTCGGTCGGAGGAGAAGGGAAGCGAATTCCGCTCTCTGGAAATTCAAGTATCTCTATTCCTCTGAGAATTTCTCTCCTCTGAGAATTCTTTCCCCTCTGGATTCTGCTCTCAAAAAAAAAAAAAAAAAAAAAATCCCCTTCTCTTGTAGACTCTGCTCTTTTTATAGATTGAGGAGCAATCATTCGGATAAAATCCGTATCAAATCTGGTAACAAAACACAAAGATCGGAGTATCCATTCCTGGAAAATCCGGACTACATCCACGTAATCGAAACACCAAGACGGGCAACCCCACAGGTGCACCCTACGGGTAGCGCCAACGGGATGCTCCCGCGGGTGGCACCCGCGGGAAGTTCCAGCGGATGGCAATCCGTGGGTGGCTCTCGCGGGAATAATTCCCTTTTAAATTTTTTTTTTTGATATCTACATAACTCCCTCCAAAGTTTTCGAAATTCGTTTTGATTTGTAACGAATTTCGAAACACTTTGTACTATTTTAATTTTGTCTCTGTAGTTTTCATTGTGTGACACGATTTTTATGGTATACTATGAATCATATTCTAAAATCGCTATCTTCCAGCTATTTTGTTGTTGGAGGTATACTGTTGAACCTCTCCGATGTATAAGAGATTGCTTCTAGTGAATTTTTTTGATGCTAACTATTGTACTTGTGTGACCCAGCTGCTTCTAATGAATTTTTTTGATGCTGGCTGTTGTACCTGTGCGGCCCAGCTAAACTTTTAATAAATTTTCTTTATGCTGGTTGTTGTACCTTTGTGGTCCAGCTAGACTTTTTCTTGTAACTTTGCTTCAAAAAATTTGTTGTCTGCATGCAAAATTATTTTTGATGTCTTGTTCAGAGGTTGAAGGCATGACAGACAACCTATGATGAATTTGATAGACAGAGGTAATTGTTAACGTGTCTTATGGAAGATGAGCTGAGGTATAATATTAATGTACTTTTTAGAGGATAAGCAGAGGTATAATGTTAATGTGCTCATTAGATTACAAGCAGAGCTATGATGTTAACGTGCTTCATTAGATGACATGCAGATGTATAATGTTAACGTGCTGATTTTATGACAAGCAGAGGTATAATGTTAATGTGCTCATCAGATGACAAACAAAGATATAATGTTAACGTGCTTATTAGATGGCAAGTAGATGTATGATGTTAACATACTCATTAGATGACAAGCAGATGTATGATATTAATGTGCTCGTTAGATGGAAAGCAGAGGTATGATATTAACGTGCTTGTTAGATGACAAGCAAAGGTATGCTGTTAACGTACTCGTTAGATGATAAGTAGAGGTATGATGTTAACATACTTTTTAGAGGATAAATATGATGTTAACGTACTTTTTAGAGGATAAACAGAGGTATGATGTTAACGTGCTCATCAGAATCCTAACCGTTCAATGACATATAGTCGGAAAAAACAGAGGTGTTATTAAATATGTCTCAAAACTCGACCTATTCAGAGAATCTAGTTATGATAGGAATGAGTTAATTAAATAGAGGTGACGATTAATGTATTTAGCCTTGGAATTTGATTATCAGAGATAACTGTTAACTTGATAGGTAGATGATTTTCATCAAAAGTAACTTTTAACTTAACGATATCATAAACAAGTTTATCAGAGGTTGTAATGTTGGACTTGATGAAGTGTGAGTTTTTTTTTCTGTCAGAAGTGAAAGCTTAACATGACAGGAGATTTGATCGGATTTGATCTCATTACGATAATTGATTTGATTTTGTACTCTGGTGTCGAGGTATAATTTTAACATGATAAATATTTTGGAGAGTCACTGGTTCTACTGGAGAAAAGTGATGAGAAAAGTCTTACTGTCAGAGGTGAAATCTTAACGAGACAGAATATTTGATTGGAGTTGATTTCATAAAGAAAAATTGATTTAATTTTATATTCATGTGACAAATTTCTTGAGGGTCAATGAATCTGTTGGTAGAAAAGTGAAAGAAAATTTTTTACTGGCAGAGGTAAAATATTAACGTGATAGGAGATTTGATTTCATTAAGGTTTTTAGCAAACCCCCAGTTATCAATAGATTTGGTTTGCCTTTACCAATTACCATTTGAATTGGGCTAACCATACTATTCCCCTCGGTATTGTAAGTTATCGAGAATTTTGTTAGGGTTTATATGCCAAACTTTTCTTTTTCGCTTTGCTTTTGTAGTTTAGGGCAATGACATATCCTTATAATCGAATAAGGATACTATTGTAATAGATTTGTCATAAGATTTTTAGCAAACCCCTACTTATCAACGGATTTGATTAGTTTTACCAACTATCGTTTGAGTTGGATTAGCCATACTATTCCCCTCAGCATGGTGAGTTGTTGAAGATTTTGTTTGAGCTTTGATACCAAATGTTCCTTCTTCCCTTTATCTTAGCAACTTAGGGTAATTCATGCTTTATCCTCAGCATGATGGGGTTGGCGAGAAACTGGTTCTCCTCCCGTTACCTTGACAGTATTGGGCAGTTCATGCTTTTACCCCAACATGATGGATTGGCGAGAAATTGATTCTCTTCCCATTATCTTGATAGTGTTGGACAGTTCATATTTTTACCTCCAGTATGATGGGGTTGGCAAGAAACTTGTTCTCTTCCTATTATCTTGACGGTGTTGGACATTTAATGCTTTTATCCCAGCATGATGGGTTGGCGAGAAACTTGTTCTCTTCCCATTATCTTAACGGTGTTGGCCATTTCATGCTTTTATCCCATCATGATGGGTTGGTGAGAAATTTATTCTCTTCTCATTGCCTTCATGGCATTGGGCAATTCATATTTTTACCCCAGCATGATGTATTGGTAAGAAACTTGTTCTCTTTCTGTTGCCTTGATGGCGTTAGGCAATTCATGCTTTTACTCCCAGTATGATGGGGTTAGTAAGAACTTCGTTTGGACTTACATGCCAAACATTTTCCCTATCTATAGTCGTAGAGACGTAGGATCCACTTTCATTTTGTGTCCCAAGTTGGGGTGTAAAACTATACCTCAGTAGCGGCCAACATTTCTTTATTTACTGTGTTGAAAAGAAGGTCGGATGATTTTATTCCCTTAAAAATAATATTTCTTCAGGAATTTTCTTTTGATCGGCATCATCATCCGGTCACCGTGTTGATTGATCAACCATTGTATAAGTTTCTTAACTCTATCTTTAATCAACTCCATTAGTTCTGGACAGAGTCTTATTTGATGTTGCTTTATTGGTTTTGCATCTGGCTTAATATTTAGCCAGTGCAAAGCAACTTGAGGGTCTTATGGGCTTGGGGTTGGTTTCATCACCCATGTTCACTCGAACCACCTTATCTTCGATAGGCAGTTAGCACTGTTCAAAATACATGCTCCATTGGGTATCGAGACGTTTGACTAATGCTTCATCATGAGAAAGAGTTAGCTCATTATTTTCTTCTGGAGTCAAGCTGAAAAGCATCATATTCGTAACCAACCCGTTGGATAGTACCCCCAGACTGATATCTGAGTCCTTATCAGAGTTTTTTGTGTTTGGCAGATCCGATCATTTATAACCGGAGTATCATGTGTCGGGACATATCGCAACCCTCTGTTAGTTTTGTGATGACAATCTGACTCTTTTCTTTCGAACATGAAGGAGCAAAGTATGTTTTGACGCTTGCTGAAATTTAATTTTGGCCTTTAGATGAAGATATACCCCATTTTCATCATTCGGAATGATTTTAATCCATAATGATAGAATTGAAGGGTTTTCTAATTTTCATCTTCAACATTATTAGATAGAGTCACATATGATCAAACTCTTTCGAAGAGAAATGGGTTGAATCGACCCTGACTTTGTCTTTCTCGAGCTGGTCGAGGCTGAGCTTAGAGTGATTTAAGTCTCAAACTATTTGACCCAGAATTGAAGGAGATATGTGAACATTGTACCACCACTCCCAAATTATCGGCAGTTTCATCGTGAATGTTGTTGCATTTCACAATAGGCTTTAAAAGAATGCGAGTATCATCCCTAGTAATGCAGATATAACGGTCTTGAGCCTCACATGAAACCTTAGCTTTTAAGTGGGCTCAAACATGAAGTTATCATCAAATAACTTCAATTCTGAGGGAGCTTTTTAGAGAAAGTTCCTCTCACGTGTGTCTTATACACTACATAACATTGAAAATAAGGCTTGTGCTTTTAGCCATTGTTGCAACATAGATGTGACTTCGAAGATGAGCCCATGTGATGATTTGAACATATGAATACCAACTTCAGTCTCCTATGGTGTGAGACATACGAGTGTGATGATAAACCTCAAATGCCATCTTGGACATGCGAGTGTCATGACCAATCTCGCATAGGAGCTGAGAGATGTGAGTCTCATGCCAAGCCTCATTCAGGAGCTGAGACATGCGAGTGTTATTTTGAACTCTGTACCTAGGCTGAGCTCTGTATGAAATTTCGAGGTGCTTGAGTTGCACATTTTCATCTTCCGGATAGATAACAAGATGGCATGAGAGATCTCTTGCCATGATTGATGTTTTATCTCAGAATAAAGCTTCATCAGTTTGGTTGATTGCCATGCTGCAAGTTTCACAATGATATGAGGAAATGGAGAAGCCTTGAGAACTTCGTAGATCTCATTCATCACCCCTAGTTGAATAAATTCTTAATGCAGAGGAAAGAATCAACTTTTTTTTTGTTTTTCATTTTTGTGATTTGTTGAGCCGTTATTAGGCTGAAATGTCTTCATAGACTGGGAGAAGAGTTGTCCATTTTTATTTATGAACCATCAAGATATTATTGCAGTTCCCATATTGACTGTTGCTTAGATAATAGATATAGGCTCATATAGCGGAAATGAATCCAGTATTGCTTTGGAGGGTTTTTTATTGGTTTCTTTCTTTATACATGGGAGCTTTTTTTAGGATTGCATTCCGAAGAAGCATCTGACCAAGACTGTAATTTTAATGTCTGCTTTGATTCACAGGGGGCTTAACTCCACATCTGATTTGGTCATGATTGGGCTGAGCCTATTTACATCTGACTACTTGAGCCTCATAATCAATACGGGTTTCAAAATTTATAAGTGTTCTTTGATGATCTCGAATCCGTTGGGTTCAGCTTAATTTTGAGCTTGACACATTTTCTGTTTGCATTAACAGTGAGAATATCATCATGCACCATGATTTTTGAATTCTCTCCAGAGAAGATTTGATTAGATTTATCTTCAATTGATGTGTATTCTGGAAACATTTTCTGATATCGAAGACAATAGTTCTATGATAAAACATCTTTCTCTTCTTTGAATGCATTTGATTTTGTGTATAATATTTGAGTTTGATGTTTTTGACCATTTTTGTTTGATTCCTTTTGAATGTTGGATAAATATAACTAATCCAACATAATTAAATATGCCCCTTCGACGACTTATACGGGGGTGGATCTATCCGGATAGCTCGTCGGGCGTGCAGGGGGCGGCGTGCCCCTATCGGGGGTGCGGGGGCCAGCGCACCCAGCCAATTTTTTTTTAAGAGGATTGACTATTAATTTCTTTATAAATTTCTTCAAAAACTTGACTGCATAGAGCTTGAAAGCATTTATTCGGCGCCAGCTGCAACATCATTATTATATATTTTTTATTTTATTTTATTTTTTATATATTATTTTTAGTATTTATTTATTTATATTTATATTTATATTTAAATATTTTTTATTATATATATTATAAATATTTTTATTATTTATTATATATTATTATTATTATTTATTATTTATTTTATCTATTTTTATTTTTATTTATTTTTTTCATATTTTTATATTTATTTTTATTTTAATTTAATTTTATTATATATATTATTATTATTAAATTTTTTATTTTTTCACTTTTATCTATTCTTTATTATTTTTTATTTTTTTCAGACAGGTCCATAGAACAAGTTTCCTTGGGGATTTTTGCTCTTAAAAAAAGAGTTAGGGAATAATTCAACTTTTTTTTAATTTTTTTAATTTATTTTTTTTAATTTTTTAATTTTAATTTTTATTTTATTTATTTATTATTATTATTATTATTATTATTATTATTATTATTATTATTATTGTTATTTTGTTCATCACCAAGTGGGTGCATCTGCGGTTGCAATCCACCAGTACACCTTGTGGATTGCAACCCACGGGTGCATCTTGCGGGTGCATCCCGCGGGTTGCAACCCGCAGGTGTACACCGTAGGTGCACCCCGCGGTTGCAACCCGCGAGTGGCACCCAGGGGTGGCACGGTTCTATTATTATTATTATTATTATTATTATTATTATTATTATTATTATTATTATTATTATTATTTACTCTCTTTTTCTGTACACTGCTACAAGCGCTGCTCTTAGTGCGGGGAGTCCAGGTAGGCCGCACTCTCGGGCAATAGTTTTTTTTATGCACACCTGCGGGTGCGCTGTGCCTTCTCTGCGAGCGAAGGCAGGGGCTCTGGGTTCTCTATATAGAGTAGTTCCGAATGCCTCTTTTGTAATATTGAGACGTGCCCGTTGGGTCATGTGCCTTCTCGGCGATAGGTGATGACGCTGTATCCTTGATTAAAGATGATAACGCCCCTTTTTTTCTTTTTTTTTTTGACAGACGATGACGTCTTCTCTTTTGCTATGTGCGATAACGTCTCATATTTTTAACAGGTGATAATATCTTGTCAATGTTTGTAGGTGATGATGCCTCACCTTCTTTATTTTGACAGACGATGATGTCTTGTCGCCTCATATTTTTTTTAGCAGGGTATGACACCTTGTTAATTTTAGTGGGCGATAACGCCTCACCTTTTTTCTTTTGACAGACGATGACATCTTATATTTTACTATGGGCGATGATGCCTTTTTTTTAAAACAGGCGATGACGCCTTATTAATTTAAGTGGGCAATGACACCTCACTTTTTCTTTTGATAGATGATGATATCTTGTCTTTTATTATAGGTGATGACGCCTCATATTTTTTTTTAACAGGCGATAATGCCTTATTAATTTTAGTGGGCGATGACGCTTCACCTTTTTTTTTGACAGATAATAACGTCTTGTCTTTTATTATTGACAATTATGCCTCATATTTTTTATAACGGGCGATGACACCTTGTTAATTTTAGTGGACGATGACGCCACACTTTTTTTTTCGGCCATCACCCGACAATGACGTGTAGGTTCAAGCCAGAAGAATTTGACGATGAGATTGCGCCGCCGAGACTTCCACTGTGGTCGCCAACTCTTGTATGCCTGAAATTTATAGATTTCCTTACATTACTAATTTGATTTTGAATACAGCAATAAAAGAGAAATTACAAAATAAAATCTGAGATTACAAGAATAGAAAAAATTGATTTGATTCCCATTTTAAATTTCTGTGCGTCTGGCAGCGATGGAGCCTTAATTCTGTACTCCGTTAACGATTTGAATATCGATTGATTTCTTTGGCAAGAGGAGAAGGGAAGCGAACTCTGCTCTCTGGAAATCTCCGTCTCCCTGTTCCTTTGAGAATTTATCTACTCTGAGAATTCTTCCCCATTTGGATTCTGCTCTCGAAAAAAAAAAAAATCCCCTTCTCCTGTAGACTATGCTCCTTTATAGAATGAAGAGATACCATTTGTATAAAATCCATATCAAATCTGGTAACAAAACACCAAGATCGGAGTATCCATTTTCTGAAAATCCGGACCACATCCACATAATTGAAACATCAAGACGGGCAACTCCGCGGGTGCACCCTGCCGGTGGCACTCGCAGGAATTATTCCTGCGGGATGCCACCCGTGGGAACATCCCGCAGGTGGCTCCCCCAGGAATAATTCCCTTTTTTTTTTTTTTTGATATCTACAACTAGGTCTAGTTTGTTGAAATGAACTCATTCTTGAGAATACAGTCAGCAGACAAAGTCACACAAGTTTATGTAACTCAAGAAACAGCATGTCATGGCCATATTTTTAGGTGATGCAACATTATTGTTGTTCATCTATAAAGCCTACGAGATATGTGCGTAATAAATGCTAAGTAACAACAATACCCCAGCGCTTCTCTGCATACTTGATGAGCTCCTCAACCTCCTGATCACCTTGGATTAACTTGTCGTGATTCCTGTCGGCGTGAACCATCGCTCTCCAAGCTTTCCATGCGGCGAAGTGCATACCAAGACCTTTTAGTGCAGCTCGAAGCTCGTCCATGCTGATGCGCCCATCACCGTTTCTGTCAATATTTTTGAGCCATGCTTTGAACTGCTCTTTCGTCATCTTTTCATCTTGTATGGAGCGTGGCACTTGCAACTCCATGTTGTTCATCGTTTTCCCGTGATTGGAAGGTGACTGTTGCAATACCATGCACGTCTTCTTGTTGTCATGATCACACCGTCGTGCCCGACCTGGGACATGGTTATGAGGCATTGGAGATGAAGAGGGTTTATGTACTCCTCAAGTTTGTTGAATGGTTTTATTGTTAGTCTGAGTGCCAGTTACTATACCCTGTGGTGATATTTATAGTACCAACTGAATTTATTTCTTTTCTTTTGAGTTGATTTGGGTGGACTTGGGAATTTTTTTCATTCCAGAGACAACTTTTCCGAGCTGAACGTTAATGGCATATCAAACGGGAGTGGACGCGAATTATAGGAGAGTATAAGCACCTAGCTATTATTATCAAAAAAGAGTAGACCGACCATGTGAGGTGCTTTATTTTTTTGAGAAAATACAGCGGGTAGAAGCGCTCCGCGTTCCATTAACAAGTTGATAATAGAACTACAAAATATTTAAACCAAAATACACAACAGAGAAAACTAACTAGGAGAAAGTAGAAGACTAATACAAATTAGTGTTCAAAAGATAACAAAGAAAACTAAAAAGTAAAACATAAACTCCTCAAGATCTTCAAAGAGTCCACCTATAAAAATTTCGAGGCCGTCTATCAAGTCTGGTATGACTATGGGGGGTTATCGCTGACATCTTCTCCCGATGTCCCACCTGAGAGCTGAATCCTGTCCTTCTCCGAAGAGATATCTGTCCAAAATAAGGTATCATGAATAATCACACGTAAACATGAGTGTAATGGACGTGCAGTAGAAGTAAAGATTCTATTATTTCTTTCACTCCATACATTCCAACATAATGCTGCTACTAGGGTTCTTGCCAAATGTGATTTTTTACCTCTAACACCCAATTTGTTCTCAAAACTACTACATACCCCTGTGTTGATACTAATATTAAACTTGTTGGCACTGTTCAACCACAATTTGATTGTAAAAGGACAATTCAGTAAAAAGTGTTCGGTGGACTCTCCATCCTTATTGCATAGAACACAAATATTTGGCCCAATCCACCCTCTTTTTTGTAATGCTGGCCAGGTGAGTAGAGCTTTTTTAACCGCCAGCCAGAGAAACACCCTAAGTTTGGGTGGGCAAACAGTCTTCCAAATCCAAGTGGAATCATTCTGGATAATACCACTATCCTTAAAATGATTATATGCACTTTTGACTGAGAAATTTCCATCTTTGCTCCATCTCCATTGAGGTTGGTCCTCAATCATTTGATTAGGAGTAAATTCATTCAGGAAGGATTGTAACTCTCTGCATTGTAGTTTTTCGCTAACAGACAATGTTTGCCGAAGATTTAGGTGCCACCTTCTTCTGCCCCGCAACCTACTAATCCTGGCTTCTTTTTCCCGAGAAAGTAGGGAAGCTCGTGGAAATAATAATTTTAAGAGAATCTTAAAGCACCACCTATCATGCCAGAATGCTATATTGTGTCCATTCCTCAGTTTAAACTCCACGCTTGGCCAGACAATAAATCGAGACAACATAACCCCCTTCCAAAAACTAGAAGTAGAGCTCGGCCTTCGATAATTTGAGAGTCAGGTAGTCTCTTTAGGGCAATACTTTATTGACATCAGTTTATGAAAAGACCACTGTGGTCGAGAGATTAAATACCACCACCATTTTGCCATTAAAGATAAGTTAAAGAGTTTTAAGTCCAATACACCAAATCCTCCCGACTTTTTTAGTCTACATATGTCATCCTAAGAGATCAAATGATATTTCTTAGTATTGGCGGTCCCATTCCACAAGAAATTCTTCCTTATACTATCTATTCTTTTTCTTACCCAACCCGACAGTAGGAAGAAGGACATATAATACAGAGGTAATGAGCTTAATACTGAGTTAAGTAACACCACTCTCCCACCCAAGAAAAGTAAATTACTTCTCCATCCTTCCAATCTCTTCTCGAATGTATCAAGTAATGGGCTCCAATCTCGTTTAGAAAACTTTCCTGGTTTAGTGGGGATGCCTAAATATTTGATCGGTAACTCCTCCTCTATACAACCAAGAATCTCTAGTATAAGAATATGTGACAGATTTCTTGTCCCCAAGTTGATAAGAGCACTTTTAGAGAAATTAATTCGTTGACCTGACCAAGCTTGAAAACAGCATAACAACCCTTTGATATATATAGCCTCCTTAATGCTGCCCTCTCCAAGTATAAGTGTATCATCTGCATATTGAAGGTTAGTGATGGGGATAGATGGAGCTCCAGCAAGACCGTGTAGCAAAGCCGCTCTTATCAACTTTCTACCCATTACATTTAAACCATCCGCCACTAGAACAAATAATAGATGTGATAGAGGATCACCATGACGTAGACCACGTCTCAAAACTATCTCCTTGCCTACTTCTCCATTAACCATAATCTGTGTCTTGGCAGAATAAAGCCAACTTTCAATCCAGGAGATCCATCTAACTCCAAATCCACGCAATCGTAGAATCTCTAGTAAACAATCCCAATCTACCATATCATAGGCTTTTTCAAAATCCAATTTGAGTAAGAAACCTCCCAACTTAAGTTTTCTGCAATAATGGATGACTTCATATGCAGTCGCAACGCCTTCCAGAATGTTTCTTCCCGCCAGAAAACCAGTCTGATAATCTCCTATCAACGACTGAAGTTTTTCTGCAATACGATTAGCTAATATCTTGGAGACTATTTTGATAGTACTATTCAATAAGGCAATTGGTCTATAATCCCCAATGTGGTCTGTCTGTTTCTTCTTGCGGATTAGAGTGATCCACGAGTAATTAATCCTGTCAAGTCTTGCCTCACCCGTATATACCTCATTCAGCATCCGCTTGAAATCTTCTTTTACTTCCTGCCAAAAAGTCCTATAGAAGAATAGCGGGAAACCATCCGGACCAGGTGCCTTATCGGAGCCTAAGTCCCATACAGCTTTCTTAATTTCCTCTTCTCGGAACTCATCTTCTAGCTCCATTAAGTTTGAAGTGACTTCCCAAGCACTATCTTTCATTTGAAGTCTGAATGGATGTTTGCTTCCAAGCAACTACTTAAAATAATGGTAGGCATGTTCTTAAATTTGTGAGCCTTGTATTTCACCTCTATCCATCTTGAGATATTGTATTTTATTGCTTTTAAATCTCATAGATGTAGATTTGTGAAAAAAAGCAGTATTGGCATCTCCCTCTTTCAACCATTTACACCGGGCTCTCTACTTCCACATTATTTCCTTCTTTCTATATATCTCCTCTAAAGAACTTCTCAGCTCAATAGCTTGGAGTTCTCCTCCATATTTAATTGTCTCACCTGTTCCTATTTTTCTAGTATCTCCACTTGATGAAGAATCTCCTCTTTATGATTCCTCGATTGAAGTCGATATCTATATTCCTATCTCCATAGAAGTCTTCTGAGGCGTCACAATTTAATGCAAATGTTACTGGTAGCATCCATTGCTGACGTCGGTTGAGTCCAACTTTCCTTAATTAGGCTGTGGACCTCCATATGCTCCAACCACCATTTCTCAAATCTAAATCTTCGCAACAATTTTATCCCCTCTCTCGTCTCCAAACAGATTGGTACATGGTCAGAAGTTGTCCTCTGAAGTGATTTGAGTTCTGCTAATGGAAACATGTTATCCCATTTATTACAAACTAGAACATTATCTAATCTTGCTAAATTAGGAACTTCTCTCATATCTGACCACGTAAAACGACAGTTGCCAAGAGGTAGATCGATCAAGCCAAGTAGGGTAATGAGTTGATTAAAACTTGCCCGATCTCGAGGATTACGATCGATCCCCTTTCTTTCATGGGCGAATCTCGTTATGTTAAAATCACCCCCTATGATCCACGGGCTATCCCATTTATTTTTGATACTCCTAATCTCATCCCAAAAATTAGGTCGCAGTTGTGTATCATTAGGACCATACACTGCCGTGATTGATTATATCCACCCATCAGACAGTCTCTTCACATTGACAGAGAGGGAAAATTCACCTTCAAAGACATATAAAATGTTAAATCTGTCACTCACTCCAATGATGATCCCCCTGAAGCCCCCTTAGAATTTTTAACTTTAAAAGTAAATGAATTCGGACCCAAAGATCAAGTACCCTGTGGTTCGGGTCTATGAGTTTAGTTTCTTCAAGGCAAACTATATCAAGTTTATTGTTGCGAATCGCCTCCATCACTATACGACATTTAGATGGGTTACCCAACCCACGAATATTCCAGAATAAATAATTCATAAATCAACACCTACACCACTCTCCACAATATAGTAGATGGATTTTATCCAATCTCCTAGGGGACTCCTCCCCACCGAAGTCTTCTATAACTCTTAAGTGAGATAGATTTTTCTTGTTTTCATTGACAGTGACCCCCATATTAATATCACAAGTTTCTGCTAAAACTAATAATAAATCATCACGAATTAAATTCAAGATATTAATTCGAGTAGTACCTGTAGTTAAATCAGTGACGAGGGCCTTACGCCTTGATGCTGCGTCAGCAACTTGGTCTAACTGATATAACTATCCCCCCTTTTTTCTTCCAATCTCCTGCTTCGTCTTGAAGGTGTAACTGCAGGAAGAGTTTGGCTGATCACTGGCTCCATCACGTCATCTATAGATGTCTTCGGTTGAGAGTCCTGAAGAATATCTGCAACTGTGGTGGTAATCTCCATTGTTTCAATTTGTGCCTTCTTAGGGGTTGTTTCATTTTGTGTCTTCTCAGAGGTATTCTGGGGATCTTGTGGTATCAACTCTGGGGCTTGCTTTATTATAGATTTTGTAAGAAGCTTGTTCTTATCCCGAATCCGTTTCGGTAGACGGGAGGCCTGTCTTCTCCGAAGTCTTGGTGGACCTTTACTCTGTTCTCCACGCATGACATTTTCTAATAATTTCGTTGTAGTATCTCAAGCCAATTCTTTGTCTAAATTTCTCAGATTAGAGAATAAGTTCATAAAATCCAAATGATTCTGAACTGGACCAATATCAACCTGGGGCTTGAAAATAGAAGGGTGTGGACTAGAATGGGTTTCTGCTATAGGAACTGATTGGATCGGGTCCAAATCTTCACCCAAATCTGCATAAACTTGCTTACCCTTTTCGGATGCGGATATTCTTTTCCCCGAAACCGGCCCTAATACTCCCGAGAGCGCCCCTGGTTTCATTTGGAAACAGTGGGCGGGTAGTTCTCCACCCGAGACTGCAGCCTTGGTTGGTGTGTTCCTTAACTCCTTTCTCCAGACTTCTGTCGTCTCCTCCGCTTCTTCTTCTTGGATTTGCCTATTTTTTCCTCTTTCATCACCGAGGGCATCCTTCGATCTGTTCCACTGTGAAAAGTTGAGGGACAGACTGCCCTTATCATCTCTACGAATGAGGCCGAGGTTTGAGCCCCTCTGGTCAATGAGGTAGGGTTGTGTTTCCAATGGGTTTTCTTGCTCCAAAGGTATGACTGCCCCTTCTTTCTCTGACATATTTGGTGAAGCTACTTTCAACGGGGGGAAAGTGGGGTTCTTATCTTCCTATTTTAGATCTGTCGATCTCACTTTCCGTAATGAAATGACTACATCTGATTTCCCCAAAATTGAGTTGAGACTCTTTCCTCTTTGATCTCTGCCCTCTGGTTCTGTGATCTCTTGGACTATCCCCATACTGTCTGTGTCAGGTACTTGCTTTTGACTACTGGATCCTTGTTGGTCGCTTCTCCTTATCCAGGTGTAGCTCTTCCGATGACCGGCAGGGAGGAGTACGGCACCGTGCTTTAGCAGATCAGAAACTCCGATCCTGGCTGAGCCGGACGTCGTGCCTTCTCCCACCGCTGTCGAAGTCGGAGCTATGATCTTTGAATCCTTGCTCTCTGATGACCTGGCAGCCGGACATTCTGTCTTACAGGTGATCTCTATTCTGATATCACAGAATTGATCGCCCAAAACGACCTGCAAGTGTTTTGGAATCACTGACAAATTTTCACATCCCACATAAACCCTAGCATGATCCATACTCAATTTCTTGCTAGTTTGTTCACTGATGTCGATTAAATGTGCAAATTTTGCTAACAATTTACCAATATCAGTGCGGTTCCAATGATGGAGGGGAACTCCATGAATAGCGAGCCATGCAGTAGTTGGGAAAGGGTAAGTCTTTGAATCTTCATCTCCTCTCCAAACCCCAATTCGGAATCCTGACTTGATATCACAGCAAGTAAACGGGGAGCATTTTGTTGCTAAGGTAAGTGTCTCTTTTGAAGGGAACAGAATGATGAATTTGTCCCCGTTCTTGTCCAGTCTCCATTTGTGATTTGCAGCAGCCAGGTTGTGTGTCTTTAATATACCAATTATTTCATCCGCTGTTGGATTTCCATGAGTAGGGTAAACTACTCCTAAGGTGTTGGACAGATGTTGTTGTTCCAGTAGTATGACCTCTGATGAGGAGATGAATACTGTAGGTTTCTTTGTGATGTTTTTGACTGAAGAAGAAACCATGCTTTGGTTGTCCGGTTTGTTGATAACCCCGTTAGGGGAAATCCTGTTTATATTGATCTCTTTTTTGGCCGGAGCTACCGGGCACTCTCCTATGTGGTGATCCAACACTTTGCAATATCTATATCGAATGAATGGACATTCATCCTTGTAATGGCCTATCTTCCCACAAATCCAACAAGCTTCAGGACTTCCCGGCGTCGGTCGCCTGACCGGAGAGAATTTTCTTTTCATTCCTCCACGGGTAGGCCCTGTCCTGATATTCCTTTCCTTCCTCACTGTTAATTTTGATTTCACCTGTTTCCACTCCTCCTCCTTACCTACACTTGGGACAGTGTACTCTCTACCTCTTGCCGCCGCCAGGAGAGCTAGGACTTCCTCACTGGAGTAGGAGGACTTGGTGATAGGGAGCACCGAGGATGCGGGAGGTTGAACCTCCATGACCGGCTACTCCCTAACCACTTCTGACCAACTCTTCCTCCGATGTTTTGGATTTCTGTCCTCATCACTTACATTATCTTCCCTATTCTTTCCTTTACCCAGCCAGTTCCATGCTAACTCCATCGGCAAGGTAAGTGGTCGAAGGTCAAGGAATTGGCCTCCCAAGTTGCCCCCGAAGAGAGACTGTCTGCCGATGATGAGAACTCTCTGAGGCAAATAATAATCTCCTTCTAAAAAAGCTCTTAGCAAGCTTGTTCTCTTTTCTTTTCTTTTCTTTTTTTTTTTCTTCTTCTCTCTGTTTTTTTTTTTCTTTTCTCTTCAAGATGGTGCTGGAATTTCCTTACCTGGTTGTCGGAGAACGGCCGGAGAACGGCCGCCGGAAATCACCTTCAAAAGAAATTGATGTTCAAAAGAAATTATGTGAGGTGCTTTATTACGTACACAGTCTATGCTGCCATTGCTATAGGGCTATATATTCTCTCTCTCTCTCTCCTGTTGACGGTGATAAGCTGTCATTGTTCTAGCTGTCTGGTGCATTTGTTGGCCGTAAACGCTTCATCCTTGCTAAGGTACTCATTAATTTGCTGTTGGATAAATATTAGTTTTTCCTCAAGGTGTTTTGGGCTTTTGATTTGTACATATTTTGCAAATATGATTAGGCAACTAGCTAAACTTAAGTTTCAACATGCCATGGACCTCTAATTAACGAAGCTAAATGGAATAAGAAGTTAGTAAACAACCAAGCAGTTTAGTATAAATGTTTAAGAATTGCTTGTTGTTTCATACGTCATTCCATATATATATATATATATATATATATATATATATATATATATATATATATATGCCATTTATCTTGGATTTGTTTTAAAAAATGGGGATCACGGTAAGTAACTGTTAAACTGCAGCGATAATGTAAGCCTCTAGAATCTTGTCCATGCAGATGATACGTTGATTTTTGGACGGGGTAACATACGGGAGGCAATAACCATCAAATGAGCTCTCCGTTATTACGAGGCTTGGTCGGGTCTGAAAATAAACTTTGCTAAGAGCTTGTTGATTTGTTTGGGAGCAACAAACTTGTCCATACAACTAATTAGGGAGGCATTTCGTTGTAAGGAGGAACAATTTCTAATCATATACTTAGGAATACCGGTGAAATCAGGAAAACCTTCGAAAAAGGAATGGTTCTCCCTTCTGGATTGTTTTGAGAAAAAACTGGAAGGTTGGAAAGAAAAATACCTGTCATTGGGAGGGAAGGTTGTGATACTCAACGCGGTACTCTCCTCACTCCTGCTGTATTTAATGTCCTTTTTTATAATGCCGAGATGGTTGAGAGAAAAAATTGACCTGATTAGGAAAAGATTTCTTTGGAATAGAGTTGATGCATCATCCAACAAATACCACCTAGTCTCATGGGGATGGGTGTGTAGGCCAAAAGAGGCGGGAGGTTTAAGGATCATTGATCTCAGGACTTTTAACCTGTCCCTTATGACCAAATGGTGGTGGCACCTAATTACGCAGAACCAGGGTTCATTTTAGAAGCTATTGCTCAACAAGTATGGCCCGAAGGGAGGCACGTTGTATGGGGAAACAGAGAACAAGTATAATACATCGGTTTCTTGGAAGGGGATGTTAGTAATAAAATATTTAACTTGTCACAGTCTGGAATATAAACTGGGATAGGGGAACAAGATAGCCTTCTAGCATGACAGATAGTGTTCGCAACTCCCTTCAAAGACATTATATCTAGATGTCTTTCAGAAAGCCAATAATAAAAATGCGAGGGTTTGTGGGGTCGTTCAAGATGGAGATAGAAATCAACGACATTATCTGGATATGATTTTGTTAGAATAAGACTAATAAAACAATTCCTGAACGACTTAACTCCTTCTCCATCAGAAGAGGGTAGACCGATTTGGAGATGGGAGAAGAATGGTAATTTCACAGTGAAATCCATATATCGATATTTCATAAACGGTGGAATCATCTCTGCAAATACTAAATGCATTTGGAAAGTTAAATGCCCTTAGAAGGTCAGATTTTTCCTTTAGCTAACTTGTAAAGATACTCTCCTGACTTGGCTAAAACTGCAAAAAAGAGGCTGGCTTGGCCCCAACATCTGCATCTTGTGCAAGAGGGATGTGGAATCAAGCAAACATATCATATGTAACTGCTCGCTCTCCAGAAGTATATGGGAGTCGTGTGCTAGGACATTAGGATTGGACATCGATACTGCCTTAGATGAAAATATTTGGAGGAGACTTGAAAGGGGGGATAACGATAGTCATAAGTTTAGAATTGTTATTGCGGCATTTTGCTGGAATATATGAAGAGAGATAAATAATAGATTATTTAATGATAAATATCACTCCATTGAGTATTGTATGAGACTTACTATTCATGATTTCATTATTTGATCAGGTGTTCCCTTAGATGAGGAGGTTCTACTTATCAAGTGGCTCTCGGGAGATGCTATTGATGGCACTCCGCCAGATAAGGAATAGGGGACTACACGAGAGGCGCGAGGGCAGATGGACTGATCACAGAACCTGTTTCCCACATGCTGAACCATTATATTTTTATTTTCTTATTTCTTTTCTTTTTAGTAATATTTTGAACCTTTACTTTGTAAGCTTATTCTTGGGTCATCCTACTGTGAACCATAATTATGATTGTTCTGTTATTATCTCTTTAATGGAACGTGGAGCGCTACATCATGCCGTTTAGCATAAAAAAAAAACGCAAGCCTCTAGAATCATCAGGCTAAAAGGCTACTGGATTTGGTGTCCTGCTCAAGAAAGAGACCCGATCCCTAGTTAGCTAGTGACAGTAGCTTTGAACACTATCGACTAGTATTGACTCTAATGCCACTTATAATATCTAGAAATTTATAACCTACTAAAAGGGAGAAAATTAATTTAATTATAAATTCATCCCTCAACTGAGGTTATTTTTCATGAGAATTATTATAAATTACACTAATTCATATCTCATATTAAATACGAACTATATATTATTTAACTTGAGGTGTTATAAGTAATAGCAACCGTAAATGACTAAAATAGCATATATTGGTCTTTTCATCCAAACAAAACGAAAAAGCGAGCCTAATAAAGGATGATTAAATGTTGCTTGTTTAGGTAATATGAAAACAAAAACAACGACAAGGACAATTTCTAAAAAAGAATGGATAATACGGGAGGGCCTGTCTGATTATATGTTTCTCACTCTACCTATCTGTAATTAGTAAAATTGCTACGCGTGTTGATCAAGCTCACGGCAGTAGAAATGCGACCTGATCTTATAAAAAGAGGTATATAAATTTTTGAACTTTAACTTCTCCCAACTTCAATATAATCTTCTTTTACTGTTTATTAGGAATTTTAATTGCTAAAAAAATAAAGTTAAGAATTATGCCAGTTTTATTTTCAAATTAAATTTATACAAGGCTGATAATTCGTATCCGTTCCTACAATTTGAGACCCAAATAATATGATTTCCTGATAAAAATGCTAGAGTATTAAAACTATAAAATTAGCTAGTATATTTTTATTTATTACCTTAATATTGAATTTCTTTTTAGGCTTAAATGGTAAGGAACCATATTGCTGCCGCTAAAATACAAAGATTTTGGCCCACAGGAGAAGTCCAGGCTCTCAAGCTGACAAGGCTGTAGAACTAGAGTCATCTTTAGAGATAATAAAATGTAAACCAAGTTATATACTTATCAAAATCCCATATGCCAAAACTGCTAGAGCGAAATCAGTGAGTCTCGCCCATCAGTATATGTGGTAGCACTATTTCCATATAGAGAAGTGAGAGTGTTGAAAGATTCGCTATAATTCCGCAAACTACTAGAGACTTGTCCATATAAATATACCTCCAATCCCCAGGGATAGAGAAACACATCTTTAACTAAGAGAATCATCTATATTCATGAGAGGAGAGAGAGAGAGAGAGAGACCTTGTACCCTTAATTTCTCCACCTTAATACAAGTGGATGCTGAAACGACTATTACTGTTGAGAACTTAAATCGAGAGCCATCTTAGTCGAACCTCATAATTCTTATATCTTTATTCTATTTTTCGCCCCTTGTTATTTGGTTTGTGCTAGATTCGTTTTGAGTAATCCAGTCGGATGAATTTCAGCACCAAATGTTTGATATCGTGTATGACAACTCAGATCATCAACCACGATGAACACAAATTCTAAAAATATAAAATCTATAAAATCGTCATCTTCCCGAAATGACTAAGGCGCAAGACAAATGCCACCCCAAACACAAATTTGGATGCCCTGGACACACTTGGCCACAAAAAGATACTCGTTGACTAGATAGCGACACTAGTCATATATAATACAAGGAAAACAGTCAACATGGGATGACCAGTTCCACAATGGATGTCATCAAGGAACATGGGGGGGGGGGGGTGGTGAAAGCTAACCTCACACCTATGGATCTCGCGACTAGGATAGAAACAGGCAAGAACAAACACAGGTGTAAAGATCGAGATGGTGAAACGTCTTCCTCTCAGTGAAGGAATACCAAGACGATCCTCAATAACAAACTTTTAGGCCATCACGAGCTCCTCTGCAAGGAAATTCTTTAGTGGGAGTACAAATTTAAACTCTCCAATTTAGGTAAAAAGTATGACGTGACGAACAACCCCTATTATTGTGTTGCCAATTTCTAGGTCATCGTACACCTATTGGGATGACTGATGACATTATGTATCGAGCTTTCCTTATGATGTCGAACAAAAGAGCACGCACTTGATGCCACAGTCTCCTCTTCGAGTCAATCAAGGATTTTAACTAGATTAAGGAGGTTTTTTTTTTACAACAATCCTTAGTGAGTGAAAATATCAAGAAGACGGTGGCTTCCCTCATTGTCTCGAATAAAACCAAGACGAGTCCCTCAAGGACTTCCTGTGATGGTTCAATCATCGGATATCATTTTGGTTGCACTCTAAGCAGAGTTCGAAATGTACATTTAAGGCTCTTCATTGGGAAACACATACCAACAACTGTTGATTATCTTCTAGAAAAAATTGACAAATATATTATTTAGGTGGAGTCTGAAATGATTTTTGAAATCGAGATTCTTGGAAAGCCAAAGAATTAGCTGAGCATAGTGGCAAGAAGTGCGATAAGAGATAGAGCCCAGCTAAGCGCCACATGGATCAATGAAAGGAATGTGGGACATAACCATCAGGCTTCCAAAGATAAAATATCACTCATTGCAAGTTCAACCAGCCAATAAGGGAAGTTTTCTTACCAATAGTTCTTGATTTCGTTAAATAACCCTTATTAGGTATAAAATTAGTGCACATATTTTCCTCTCTCTAAGTATGTTGAATAAGTATCTGTGTAAAAGAAAACTTTAGAAGTCGAGCATCTTGAAGTAGAGGATGACAATTGCTATCAGGGCATTTCAAGAAGGAGTGAATAATATCTTGGGTACCCCCTTTCAACACAATATGCTCACTAGGGATTATATCCATGGCTTATATAAGAGCCTCTCTTAATTCCCTTATCTCCATTTCTAACATTGATAAGACTGTGACAAAGAAACTACTATCTCCAACCAAAGTCTCACTATCATATCAGATGACAAATCCATCACTAGCTCTATCATCCAGGACTGAGGCATCAAAATTAAGTTTATACTAGCCACTTGGTGAAAGCTTCCACATAATCCTTCTCGGCTCTCCAGGATTAGGCACAAGTCTACTCAGCCTCTAGAGGTTTCACGTCAAGACAAGAAATGGGGGATATCAAGTTCTCATTGGTGAGTCAAATCTCCTTTTACCACAACTATAGTCATGGCTACTCTCTCTGGCTTAAACTGTCTTTGCTCAAACACAACCATCCTCTCCTTCCTGATCTTCTAACTTGTAGATATAAGTATAGCCTGGATAAATTTTCTCAGTAAGAGAGCACCTCTGCTCTTCATAGAAAATGAGGAGAACCACTCCTTCTAGTAGTTCTGCGTAAACGGTAACCGTAACTCCATATTAACCTATCCTAGACATCCACTGAGCTCTGATATGACAGAATGAGATGTTCCAGGGACATAATTACCAAGCTATAACAAGGACAAGTATGGTCAATAAGAAGACCTCGATTTTAAAGGAAAACCCTTGTAATCACATACTTCTGTATAATCTTTCAGGCCACGACCATATACGCGAAACAACTATTGACTTCCATATTCAATTTAGGCTTAGTGATTCGTCATGCTTATAGAGATTCTTACAAATGGTACAAGTGCGAAATTTCCAAATTAGCGTACCAAGCCAAGGAATCACATAATTGCTCATTCTAGAAGGAATCAGAATGGTCAAAATAGCCTCCACCAATGAGGGATGACAAATAGTCGCAAGCATAACTCAATCCCACCTTCTATCAGATGTTATAAAATAACAGGCTCTCTTCTCCTGTTCGATGTTCAAAGTAACAAACAATTCTTTTATCCACTACCAGAAGAAGCTCAAAAATCCATGTATCCTCCAATTAGAAGACTCTCTGCCCATCCAAAATAGATCACCTACAATTCTCATTAAGAGTATCCACTGACCATGAAACCACCCACCAAATCCACGAGGTTGTATGAGACTAATTTAGATTCTAAAGAGAAGTACGAATTTTATATTTAAACTTACTCATTCTTGTCCACAATGAGCTAGAGGCATCAACACACTTTGCCAGGGGCTTTGCAAGACAAGCACATTGTACTTCTTACAAGAGCTAGATACCAAGTTCTCCCTCCTTATGTGGCCTACAATTTTTTCCAAGAAATAAGAGACATATTGCGTGACCAATCTCTCTTATCACACAGGAATTGATGGAACTTCTATTGAGATTATTAAGAATATTCTTAGACACCCAACAATTAGTAAATATAAATCTTGGCATAGTAGTCAAGACTAACTACAATAAGACCCTCTTAGTAATAAGTGGCAGGAGTTCACACTTACATCCTCTCAGTTTCGACTAAGCTTAGTTCACCAAATCATCATAGTATTAGAGGGGAACCCTCTTACTATCCACAAAAATACTAAAATATTTGAACAACATGCTACCGATACGAATGTTAAGGCATCTGAATATCTTCTTTGGGATCGTCCCATCCACATCCTTGCCAAAATAAACTACGGACTAACTACAATTAATAGATTGTCTACTAGCCTCACAGTATCCTCGAAATGTTTGTTTTAAAAATTTTATACCTTTGGAAGAGTGGCCTACCTAACAATAAAGCAATCATTGGTAAATAATAAATGTGCGACAGATGTGCCTTCACTATCATTTGTCGCACCGACTAAATGGCCCCTGTCCTGCTACTTTTCAAATATCTCGATAGCACCTTAGAAACAAAAATAAACAGATAAGGTGACAGAGGACATTCTTGCCGGTGTCCCATGGTAGACGAGAACCACTCCATCGGTGACCCATTAACAATGATAGTAAGGAGGGCTATTGAACACATCTCACAATCCTTGCTATTAACTACAAATGAAAGCCAAACTTTAATAGCACCAACTAATGAAAAGCCAAACTTTAATAGCACCAACTAACGAACTCCCAATTCATGTAATCATAAGCTCTCTCTGTATTTGCTTTGAGTCCTATTAGGTTCCCACCCCACAACAGTGAGTCATCGAGTGCAAAATTTCCTGAACCAGAAAGATATTGCCCGAAATACTTCTCTCAGGTATAAAAGTCTCTTGTTTCTTAGCAATTAACTTAGGTAAATACTTCTTCATCTACCAATCGGGATCTTAGCCATCAACTTATATCAAAAATTGTATAAACTAATTGGATGAAAATATTTAAAAAGTTTTGGATAATCTACCGTAGGGATAAGGGCAATAAATATCGTCTTCCACTACTTCTTCAAAGAGCCACATAAAAAAAATGTTGGATGGTTGCTACAACATTGCCCTTTATGATCTAATTATGCTTATATAAGTGTCTAGAAAATCCATCTGATCTCGAGGCCTTGCTAGCACTCACTGATTTAAGAATTGTCCCAATCTCATTGATAGTGATAGTCTACAAAGGTTTCCTTATCTTTAGTAGTAATCTCTTTACTAATTGTATTCTGCATCTAATCACCTGCACCAACTGTTATAACTTCACCTACCCATCTTGATTTGAAATATGCAGAGAACTCCGATGCAATAGCATATCTACCAGTATGGACCTCTCTACCCAAACCAAGAATCTCAACAATCAGATTCTTCTATCTCTAGACCATAACTATACGATGGAAGTAATGAAATTTAGAATTTCCTTGTTTTAGCTAGGTTAACCATGACTCTGCCTCTACATAAGTTCATGAAACTGCAAAACTTCTTGTAACTCCTTTCTAGCTGAAATAAGTACTTTTCCTCCTCACTAGAAAATCACCCTTAGCTTCCTTAGTCTGCAATATGTCTTTAAAGCCTAAAGGCATTTGCTCATTCGAAATATGTTAGCAACCTCCTTTTTTTTTCCAACATCGCAGGGCTTCCTTCACACACTTACTCTTCCGAGCAAGCATGTAAGTACGTGAGCTGTGTACAATCATATCCCAACTCTCCTTTACATCATCAAAGGAAAGAGAGATGTGGACCAACATAGCTTAAATCCAAAAGGCTTTGGCCCTCCGAAGTCACCACTATCAATGTCCAGTTATAATAAGCAATGATCAGAAGCTACTATAGCCAAGTGATGTATTACTACACTTTTATACAACTCACGCCATCTAAAGGTGCACATAGCTCGGCTCCCAAATCTTCACAAGGCCAAGTTGTTCATTGCACCAAATGAACTTTTCTCATTGAAACCAAGATCATATAAACCACTCCATGATGAAAGTTTTAAAGTCACAAATTTTTCTAATCCTGATAAATCTCCCTCCTTTCTTTTCCCCTTCAACCACAATAACATTGTAGTCTCCAATCAATGTAATTGAAGTTTTCTATTTATACATATTCTCTAAAATATTCCGCAACTCTCTATAATTAATATTACTATTACTTGCATAAACTATCACAAGGACACAAGAATGGTACCATGCGGATGAACGACCCCAATCAATCATTGCCAGTTAAATTCAATATACTCAATATCACCGAAATAATCTCTCCAAAATACTAAGACAACTTTGTAGAACAAGAAAAATTATCCCCGTACAAATCCAAAATCCGAGTCCGAATCCAAAATCCGAGCCCAAATCTGAGTCCGAGTCAAAATTCAAATTCAAAGAAAAAAAAAATTAAGTCTGGCCTTTGGCCAGCCTCGTGCATACGAGGCCGGCCTTGTGCATGCCCACGAGGCTAGCTACCCGCCTCGCATGGCGCCACTCAGTCGCCTCGCGCGCAGTGAACCCCAATCTCATGCATAATTTATTTGGGCCCACCTCGAGTGAGTTTGCAATTTCTACAAATTCTAGTTAGACCTAAATTCTAATTAGAGTCAAATTAATTTTTGGATGCAGAATTCTAAATTAATTTCTATTTGAGTTTGATAGTTCAACAAATCCTAATTAATCTCTTATTGATTTTTTGGTGCAGGATTCTAATTTAATTTTGTTCATGTTTCGATAATTCTACAAATTCTAATTTAACTCTAATTGATTTTTAGATGCAGAAAAAGGACTCGATATAATGAATCTAGAGCAAATCAAATCAAAAGAAAATTCAAATATCTTATCAAGATTATAAAGAGATCTTGATTCTATATATAAGGAAACCTGATATCGATTCTATTTACAAAGAAAGCTTTTCAACAACTTGGGGCTTATAAATACCCCCAAGGAAACTCAAAGAGGACTTGGCCAGATCTCTCTTGCACGGAAGAAGTTTGTGCTTTCTCCAAGAACAGAAGAGACGAAGAATGAGCTCACCTCCAACCATCGACGTTAGATCGTTAATGGGAAAAGGACCGATTCTCATAGCTGTCTCAAACCCCACGATCTTTTGTAAAAACAGAGTAACGATCTATAAGTCCTATCTGTCTATTTCTTTTTATTTCTTTACATTGTAATCCAAAAAAAGAAAAAATTTTGATAATCTGTAATTTTTCTCTATTCAATGGCAATGGAAAGATCCCCTATTTTTACAAAAAATAGACTGACGATTATAGTGGGAGAGATCTCCTATATTGAAGAGGAGATAGTGGTCCAATTTGATGTCAACAAGATTGGAGAGATAGTCGAGATGCTGGTGATCGAAGTCGACCAGCAAAACTATGAAGATTACGTATCTTCGGACTCATCGAGTCCACGCCACAAGAGATCTGCACGGCAAGAGCACAAAAAGACTAACTTTGAACAAAAAGGAGGATTTCATGATTTTGGATAACCAGGAGGCATTGATCCATCAACTGCCCAACTGTGCCCCTCCCAATGTTAGGGAGCTTGCTGCATATGACGCCAAAGGAGAACCTATCGTGATACAAAAATAGACCCAAATCCGCAACTGGAATCGGAAGGCGCGCCGTAGATCACTCAAAGCTCATTTTGCATGCAAGGCGCAAGGCCAACCTAGTGATCCGCAGCTTGGCAAAAACTAGCCTAGCAATCATCAGCCTAGCGGTTATTAGCTTGGCAAAAGATAACTTGGCGAAAGCCAGCCTGGTGGTCGTTAGCCTGGCGAAAGACAACTTGGTGAATGCCAGCCTAGCAGTCATCAGTTTAGCGATCGTCATCAAGGCCAGCCTAGCAGTCTGCTGCTTGGCCAAAACCAGCCTAGTGGTCCTCAATCTAGCAGAGCTCAGCCTAGCAGTTCTCAGCCTAGCGGTCCTCAGCCTCGCTAGCCTAGCACAAGTAAATTTCGAAACCAAACTAAATCTAGGCCAACACACGAGGTTAGTTCAACTAAGTTAGCGTGCGAGGCTAGATAAGCACGCCAGGCTCGTCTAGTGTGCAAGGCAAGAGTCAAGCCTCAGACTCACACAAGAACGGAAGGATGCGAGGCTACCCAGCAGATTCGTGCTAGACATACCAAAATTAATGATGAACATCGAACCAAACTTGGAGTTGGAAAATGTAACCTCCAAGATTTCTCAGAACCATCTATCTGGTCAAATAGACACCACTCAAGAAGCGGGCTCCATCATGAAAAGATGGTTATATTGGTACCATGTGAAGAAACTCTAGATTTACGGAGGTATCTCATGAACAAAAGGGAAGCCGCACAGCTCCATCGGTCATGCTGCTGCGAAAAATTAATCACTACAGTTTTGACTCAATATTGCTGTGAAGCCCTGAGAACGTCGGTGTTCAGCCGACTGTCAGCACCGAAATCTTGCATTCCGAAGAGAATACGACTGTAGAGACGAGACTTGGACTGAGACCAAGAATTGCATATTTTTACGTCAAATATGGTGAATAAAGGTAAGAAGTCATCGCATGATGGCATGTCTCTGACATCGAGGCAGAGAAGACCTGTCATCACACATGTCTCAAGATAGGTGTGATAGCTCCTCGCGATTACAAACGATGAGAAATATGAAGAGTTCAGTGATCATTCGACCATAGCAATACCGCGATCGTACGCTTCCTCATGGTCTGACAGGAGGACGGTTCAAATGGCTGAACAGGTGACCGAAATGAGCCAAAGGATTGACGCATAAGAATGCGTCATCTAGAAGCAACAAAAAAGCATCAAAAATCTCAAAGCAATGTTTGCGAAGGTATTGAAAAATAATCCAAAGAATACAAAAGATAGAGCAAGGGGTTCTTTCTCTTCTGATAAAACTAATAAGAAGAAGGATAAAACAAAATCCAACCATGATATGACCAAGAAGGATGAAATTGAATCTAACCAAGACACTGGGGGAAAAGACAGTGAGAAAGAATACTTCGTTAATCTTAAAACCAAAAGAATGGCAAAGCTTCAAAGCCAGATAGAAACCTTAATGTACTGCAAAGGACTTCAAGAATTAGAGATTACGAGACCCTACCCTATAGAGAGGGAGTTCCCCTATTTCCAGCAAAGTGTAAGCCTCTCAAACTAGAGTCATATGATGGGAAGGGATTCCCAAACCAACATATATACTATTTTCTTTCGCTGACCAGCCATCTCATGGGTAATGATCCAGTGATGATAAAAAATTTTGCAAGTGTCCTGCGTGGGCTTGTATTCACTTGGTTTATGCAGTTACCTCCGAGAACCATCAATGCCTGGTCTAACGTAGAGAGGGAGTTCCTAGTTCGCTTCTTTGAGATGATACTGAAATATACATTCACTCTCTTATGGCAAATAAGCGAACAGAGGATGAGACGGTTAAAAGTTTCATCGAGCATTTTCGCGATTTGTCGATATGATGCCTGCCATTGGGGGAGACTTGCAAGCACAACCTTCAGACCAAGATATTGGTTAAAATGTGAGTTATTTAATCTAAGAGCTGGAAAGAGCTAGTTAAGTAAGACGAACTAGCTGGAAGTCTCATCTGCCGCTCAGGAGAACAATGCATTGCAAGAAGCACCCCGGAAGGAAGACAATATCCTTAAAGCTCCCGATCAAAAGGAAAAGAGGCTATGTCGGTGGGAATGCCTCTGCTACAGAAGCCTAAAGATCAAAAGGAGAAAGGCGCGTCCAAGCAGTACCCCGTACCTGTCTATGACTTCAAAGACGAGCAAGCAGTGATGCTATTCAATTTGCTCAATAAGAAGGGGATGCTCCAGTTGTCCTCCAATTCGAGGCCAGAGGAAGCAGAGAAGACCAATCAAGTACTGCCTCTATCATCAAAACTTGGGACATGCTACGAAAGACTGCTACACATTAAAAAGAAAAATCCAAGCACTAATTGAAGCCAAAATAATCACACTAAAGTTGGAACAGAAGAGGGTGTTAGCTAATACGGTCACTATAACAATTGGAACTAATGAATTTCCTGCAGGAGTGTCCCTAGTGCCTGCTAAAAAGATGGTGCTTATTAATCACAACCCACATAACCTGAAGGAAAAAGGACTCTCCCCAGTCACCACAAAGAGAGGTGAAATTATGTGGGTACATCCAGATCTTTTGAACGATGAGCAATGGTCTTCATAAAAAAAAATAAGCTGAGCAAAGGGAAAGCTTGTCACTTGATTTCTTCAATCATCGAGTAAGACCATGATGAGCAAGTATGTTAACCAACTCAGAAACAGAGTCATCGGCTTTGGCCACTCATCATGATGAGACATACCCGTCAGAAACTTGCTCGGGGAAGAACTATCTCAAAGATTACTCCAAAGCGTAGCCTAACGTATTCACCGTGACGAATGAAGATCCACCCTCCAAGCAGAAGGAGTTCCGCTTCCAGAAGGGGACAAGGAAAGATAGTGAGGTAGCTGGTGCACCATTCAAATTCAATGTGCTTACCCAGCAAGCCAACATACCAGTATGCATAACTCTTTACGAGTTGTTGCAATTGTCCAAGGAAACCGGAGACGCATTGAGAGAAGCTCTGGCTGACTCTGAAGCCTTTTTGGCTGAAATTATAGAGCCGTCTATGGACGTAGAGGAACTTTGCTCGTACTGCAACCACGTGACTAGGTAGATTCCATGCATCACCTTCTTGCTGGATGACATGCAGGTCAAATACTTTGAGCATAATAGACCCTTGTATTATACAAGATACATGGTCGCTCTTAGAGTAGACCGAATTTTCATAGACCTGGGGTCCACCTTAAGAATCATCCCAAGAAGATTGAGGCATATTCTTGGGATCCTAGTCAGCCGACTGACGCCCACCAATACTTCCATCTTTGGCTTCAACTCTAATGGAAGCCATCTCTTGGGGAAGATTTGGCTTTTCTACCAAATTGGAAGTTTGAAATCTAAGTTATGTCATCGACGCCGACACCTCTTACAACATGCTTCTAGGACGTTCCTGAATTCACTCCAATATAGTGGTGCCCTCTACTCTCCACCAATACATGAAATATTACGATGATCAGGGGACAGTTTACACACTGGTCGCCGATAAACAACCCTTTAAGGGAGTGGAGAACTACTTCCCGGATATCATGCTGTATAGAGATATAGCATAGGTGTCCATAGAATCAACAAAGAGTGCTAAAAGTGATTAAGACAGCCGCAGCAAAGCAGACACTGTGCCTGAACCAACAGATAAAGATGACTGCGAGTTTGAGATAAATCCTCTTGTAATCAATTATAATAAGTTTGAGTTTGATGTAACGAATGTTACTAATGAGGCAGATGAGTGGATTATTAATGAGAATATAAGTTTTGCTTATGTTCTTGCTGTTGCTTTGGACTCTGCTCCATCTTGTACAAGCAAGGATGTGGATAGTATATCTGTGATGTGATAACAGCAAGTGCACAGTATCAGTTGTAGCGCTGTACATGTCGTTCCCACAGGGGTCTCAGGTGTTTTTGTGATTCTTACTCTTTTATTAGTCTAACGGACGAACTATGAGTTTCTAATTCGAGAGAAGATTAGTTTTAAGTTCTAGAGATTAGCTTAGGATTCGAATCCATTAGAATAAAAGCTTAACAATGAATTATCTCTTTCTTTCTATCCTTTTAATTATGCATGGTTAAATAACATATTAAAAAGGTGATCTTTTTAGTTTGATTTTAATCAAGTGCCCCTAAGTATGGCATATCAAGTGATGTGTAAGCATAAACCATCAAAGATAACATATTTCATAAAAACAAATCTTATCAAGTAGAAAATTTATAAACAAAAGAAAATAACTAAAGTTCAAACCCTAAACGAAGCATAGGCTATCAAAAGACAGAACTTAAGTATAACCTACCAAAGAAATTAGAATTACAAATTTATCCAATTCAATTTATTTATAGGAAAATTTTTATTGGTAATTCTAAAATTAAACAAGGAATAAGAATTCCAAACTTCATCTAAGCATATATTATCAAAATATTAATTCAGCATAATCTATCAAAGAATTATGATTTGTGAATTCTATTATTTATTTATTTATAGAAAAATCATAACTTTATTTATTTATAAGAAGAAGATAAGATAAATCCATGTTGGATCTATTAAACTAACTTCATTTACATCCTTGGACTAAAGAAAATTAGCTATCCATATTTCTAATAAGCAAGTTCGAATTTTTATTCATAGAAAACAATTAATACTAATCTAGAAAGTGAATAAATTTATCTAAAAAACAAACAAAGATCTCAAAGCAATGGCGTACCTCTGGCGGTATTGTGCCCGTCACCCCTTCAATAAATTCTAATTTTATTAATCAAATCCAAGTACAGAATTTCAGGATTTTTTTTAGAATATAAGGATACAACCAATATATAGGCTTCGGAAATCAAATCCTAATTCTAACAGAACTGAAAAACTACAAAATTACATCGAAACCCGTGGAAAAAATTCATATTTTGGGACCCACTTTGAGCCGCTATTTGGCGGCTAATGGAACTAATTGGTGGCCAAACCTTGGCCATTTGCTTTGGTTTTTCTCCTGCACGAGTCTCTTGTCTTCTACTCTTGATTCTCTGATTGTATTTGACTTTAACTATCTGCAGTATTTTAATTTTGTAGTTTTGCTCTCTTTGAACTTTTTATAGGATTTGTTTCCTAATCCGGCTTTGATTTTATGCTATGTTCTTGTATGAGTCGAATTACTTGAAAAAGACACTAAAAATACCCGAGTAGCATTATTTAAATACAAAAATAGATAGTATGAAGGCTATAAATATGCAACATATGACACTCATCACACCCCACACCTATTTTTTACTAGTTCCCGAGCAAAAACCTAAACCTAAAAGAAAAGAAAAATCCTAACTCACCTTTGCAAGAATCACAATTGCATTTAGCATGTGCAACAAGTTTACAAACCCCTAGGTTACCCTAGTAGACGAGTTGTGTCTCGTGAGGGTTTGTAGTGAATATACCCATAAAATTCGTGAAAAAAATAGATTAAGAAATAAAGAAAAGAAAAATAAGGATAACCGAAAGTCAAGAAAAATAAAAACTTTATACAACAAAAAAATCTTTTTTTAAAATATTTTTACTAATTAATCTCACTAATATACAAACTCAAGAACACATTTAGATTATCAATTTTCAAATTGAACATCATATCAGATACACTTATTATTTTAATCAAAAACTCAAATCCTATCTTTCAATACCCACTAACAGATAATCTATTGGATCTTATACATATACGTGTACGTGTGATAGTCTACTTTGACCTTGGACTCCAACTTTATCTCATGATTCATCTCCTCTCTCATAACAATTCTTTTTTCTTTTTTTCTTTTTTTAAGAATATTTCACCTTTCATGCGAATATTCATGCTTGCTTAGGCACAAAGTACCCGATTACTCGGATCATACTCTTTTCTTTTTTTCTAAGAATATTTCACCTTTCATGCCAATTTCATGCTTGCATAAGTGCAAAGTACCCAATTACTCAGATCATATTCTTTTATTTTTCACTTTTGAGGCTATTGTCTTAATACTAGGCGCACCCCATTATTTTATCACTCTCGAGGATATTGCATTAATACCAGGAGCATTCCATTTTTTTCTCACTTTTTTTCTCTTTTTTTTGTTTAGACAGAGAAGACTTACTTAATCGTTATCATCTTTGTCCTTAACCTAATAAACTATTGTGAAGTGAAAAATAGATGTATACTTGCTTCAAAATTACTGTCAGCGGTATTTATTTTTTGGATTTTAATCTTTTTCATAAAATTTAAATTGTATCGTCCAATCTACTCTCCTATCTAATTTTTAAATCTAAATTTGTTCCTTTATCTGTACTTAGGTTGATCTTTTAATGAAAATAATAAATTTTCTAGTTTTTTTAGTTACCCTAAAAACTACTCAAAGTGTAAAATAAAGAAACTCTAAGAAATCTAAAAATCAAATAAAAATTCTAAAAGAAACTAAAAATCCTAGAAAATATGAAGAAAATATCATAATCCACTCCCCCACATTTAAATTTATATATGCCCTCATACACAAACCAAGCGTAGTAAAATAAATATAAAAAACTATTGTACAAATACTATACAAATAATGAGAGTCGTAAAAAGTTACGATCTCAATATTATCACCATATTAACACATATAAAGTGGTTACGACCTCTCGATCGCTTCTCACTTACATAGTGTGTGCATTTTAAACGTGCAGTGGGTGCATTATTATATCTCATCAATCTTCTACATGTCATGAAATTACCTATCTGTAGCGTATGCTGCCCTTGCTTTTTCTTCGTCCACATGTAAGCATTAATAATTTGGTTAAATAATTCTTCATGATAAACCTGTCAATTATCGTTAGTAACAAGTATACATGTAGAAATATCGTGAGATGAGAAGAGTGCGATATGATCAAGTGAATGTGGTGGAGGCCCTTCTCACGAAGTAATTCGAGTTCTTCTGCAAACAAATCCTCAAAAACTTGCTCATAAATCAATGGCATACTTGTACAAGTATCTTCATAAATAGAACCAGTATGTGCCAATTCATCTAATAATATTAGCTCATCTTTGAAAATTTGTCCAAATGAAGGTTCATTATCAATGTAAGAGGTCAAATAAGTGTGCAAACTCTGAATCATGTTGACCTCAATGAGGGAGCTCGTTTTGTACTCATCCATATTAAATATGTTCAATACCATGGTCATATTCCCAAACGATAACTTCATGAGGCCACTCCTGCAATCAATTAATGCATTTGATATGGCAAGGAATGGTCTACCTAAGATAACAAGAATTTGATTTCCTGGATTGGAAATCGGCTACGTTTCTAAGACAATCAAGTCTATAGGAAAGATGAACTCGCTGACTTTAATGAGTATATCTTCAACCATACCCAGTGGTCTATTGATCGAACGATCAGCTAGCTGTAATGTGACCTTAGTAGGTTGAAGTTTTTCTAATCCGAGTTGCTGATAAACAGTGTAAGAAAGAAAGTTGACACTTACCCCCTAAATCAAGCAACGCCCTATCAAATGTAGTGTTCCCAATGGTGCATGAGATTGTGGAAAAACTTGGATCTTTGTACTTGATAGGCAAGGAGTTAGAGAGGATTTGCGATATATTTGCAGCAAGAAAAACTTTCTCAGAAACGGTTCTTGCTCGTTTCTTAGTACACAAATCCTTGAGAAATTTAGCATAAGCAGGAACCTGTTGTATAATATCAAGAAGTGGAATATTAATCTTCACTTACTGAAATATTTTAAGAATCTTCTCTACTTGCGGTGAAGGCTTCCTAAACTGATTAGGATATGGTGCTTTCGGCTCAGGAACAGGTTCTTCCGAATGAGTATGTGATGGTGATGGAGGTGATGGAGATGGTCGTGGAGAAAGGGGTGGAAGAGATGGTGTAGCCTGCGAGATAGTAGGAGTGGAATCAGGGAACATGACTACATTATTGTCCACTTGCTTGCCAGATCTGAGCGTGTGAATGATATTGCATTGATGGACATGCAATTTTGATGGTTCCTCCAGCCAAGATCTGAGCGTGTGATAACTGCAAGCGCACAGTATCAGTTGTAGCGCTGTACAGGTCGTTCCCACAGAGATCTCGAGTATTTTTGTGATTCTTACTCTTTCCTCAGTTTAACGGACTAATTATGAGTTTCTAATTCGAGAGAAGATTAGTTTTAAGTTCTAGATATTAGCCTAGGATTCGAATCCATTAGAATAATAGCTTAACAATGAATTATCTCTTTCTTCCTATCTTTTTAATTATGCACGGTTAAGTAACATATTAAAAAGGTAATCTTTTTAGTTTGATTTTAATTAAGTGCCCCTAAGTATGACCTATAAAGTGATGTGCAAGTATAAACCATCAAAGATAATACTTTTCTTATAAACAAATCATATCAAGTAGAAAATCTTATAAACAAAAGAAAATAAATAAACTTCAAACCCTAATCTAAGCATAGGTTATCAAAAGACCGAACTTAAGTGTAATCTATCAAAGAAATTAGATTTACAAGTTTATCCAACATAATTTATTTATAGGAAAATTTTTATTGATAATTCTAAAAATAAACAAGGAATAAGAATTCCAAATTTCATCTAAGCATAGATTATCAAAATATTAATTAAGCATAATCTATCAAAGAATTATGAGTTATGAACTCTATCTTTTATTTATTTATAGAAAAATCATAACTCTATTTATTTATAGAAAGAAGATAAGATAAATCCATATTAGATCTATTAAACCAACTTTATCTACATCCTAGGGCTAAAGAAAATTAGCTATCCATATTTCTAATAAGCAAGTTCGAATTTTTATTCATAGAAAACAATTAATACTAATCTAGAAAGTGAATAAATTTATCTAAAAAACAAATAAAGATCTCAAAGCAATGGCGTACCTCTGGAGCATGGTATTGTGGTTGTCACCCCTTTAACAAACCCTAATTTTATTAATCAAATCCGAGTACAGAATTTCAGGATTTTTTTTAGAATACAAGGATACGACCAATATATAGACTTCAAAAATCATACCCTAATTCTAACAGAATGAAAAACTACAAAATTACGTCGAAACCATCGGGAAAAAAAAATCAGATTTTGGGACCACTTTGAGCCGCTATTTGCCAGATAATGCCGCTAATTGGCGGCCAAACCTTGGCCATTTGCTCTGTTTTTTTCTTGCACGAGTCTCTTGTCTTGTACTCATGATTCCTCTGACTGTATTTGATTTTAACTCTCTGCAGTATTTTAATTTTGTAGCTTTGCTCTCTTTGAACTTTTTTATAGGATTTGTTTCTAATCCGGCTCTGATTTCATGCCATCTCCTTGTATGAATCAGATTACTTAAAAAAGACACTAAAGATATCAGAGTAGCATTATTTAAATACAAAAATCGATAGTATGAAGGCTATAAATATGCAGCATATGGCACTCATCCCACCCCCACCCTTGTGAGTTCTCGAGCAAAACCTAAACCTAAAATAACAGAAAAATCATAACTCACTTTCGTAGGAATCGTAACTACACTTAGCATGTGCAACAAGTCTTAAAACCCTTAGATTACCCTAGTGGACGATTTGTGTCTCGTGAGACTTTGTAGTGAATATACCCCCAAAATTCGTGAAGAAAATAGATTAAGGAATAATGAAAAGAAAAATAAGTATAGCCAAAAATTAAGAAAAATAAAAATTTTATACAAATTTTTTTTTTTTTAAATTTTATCAATTAATCTCACTAATATACAAACACAAGAATACATTTAGATTATCAATTTCAAATCGAGCGTCATATAAGATACACTTATTATTTTAATCAAAAATTCAAATCCCATCTTTCAATACCCACTAACAGATAATCTATTGACTCCTTTACATCTATATGTATGTGTGATAGTCTACCATGGACACCAACTCTAACTCATGATTCATCTGCTCTCTCATAATAATTCTTTTTCCTTTTATTCTTTTTTCTTTTTTTTTCTTTTTTTAAGAATATTTCACCTTTCATGCAAATATTCATACTTACTTAGGCGCAATGTACCCGATTACTCGGATCATACTCTTTTCTTTTTTTTTAAGAATATTTCACCTTTCATACGAATATTCCGCTTACTTAGGCGCAAAGTACCCGATTACTCAGATCATATAATTTTATTTTTCACTCTTGAGGCATTGCCTTAATACCAGGTGCACCCCATTATTTTATCACTCTCGAGGCTATTGCCTTAATAGCAGGCGCACCCCCATTTTTTCTCACTTTTTTTCTCTTTTTTTTATTTAGAGAGAGAAGACTTACTCAATCATTATCAATTTTATTCTTAACCTAATAAACTATTGTGAAGTAAGAAGCAGATGTATACTTACCTCAAATTTACTATCAGCGGTATTTATTTTTTGGATTTTAATTTTTTTCATAAAATTTAAAGTGTATCTTCCAATCTACTCTCCTATCTAATTTTCAGATCTAAATTTGTTCTTTTATCTGCACTTAGGTTGATCTATTAGTGAAAATATATAAATTTTCTAGTTTTTTTAGTTACCCTAAAAACTACCTAAAGCTTAAAAAAAGGAAACTCAAAAAAATCTAAAAATAAATTAAAAATTCTAAAAAAGTAAAATCCTAGAAAAATATGAAGAAAATATCATAATCCACACCACCACACCTAAATTTGTATATGCCCTCATACACAAACCATGGGTGGTAAAATAAATATAAAAAACTATTATACAAATACTATATAAAAATGAGAGTCATAAAAAGTTACGATCTAAATATTATTACCCTATTAACACATATAAAGCGGTTACGACCTCTCGATCGCTTCCCACTTTTATAGTGTGTGCATTTTAAACGTGTAGTGGGTGCATTATTATATCTCATCAACATCTTACAAGTAACAAAATTACCCGTCTGTAGCTTATGCCGCCCTTACATTTTCTTCGTCTATATGTAAGCATTAATAATTTGGTTAAATAATTCTTCATAATAAACCTGAAAATTATCGTTAGTAACAAATATCATGTAGAAATATCGTGAGGTGAGAAGAGTGTTATATGATCAAGTGAATGTCGTGGTGGCCCATCTAACTCACGAAGTAATTCAAGCTCTTCTGCAAATAAATCCTCAAAAGTTTGTTTATAAATCAATGGCACACTTGCACAAGTATCTTCATAAATAGAATCAGTATGTGCCAAATTCATCAAATAATATGAGTTTATCTTTGTAAATTTGTTCAAATGAGGTTCATTATCAATGCAAGAGGTCGAATAAGAGTGCAAACTCTGAATCATGTTGACCTCAATGAGGTAGGTCGTTTTATGTGCATCCATATTAAATATGTTCAATGCCACGGTCATATTCCCAAACGATAACTTCATGAGGCCACTGCTGCAATAAATTAATATATTTGATGTTGTAAGGAATGGTCTACCTAAAATAATGGGAATTTGATTTTGTGGATTGAAAATCGGCTCAGTTTCTAAGACAATAAAGTCTACAGGAAAGATGAACTCGCTGACTTTAATGAGTATATCTTCAACTATACCAAGTGGTCTATTGATCTAACGATCAGCTAGGTGTAATGTAACCTTTGTAGGTTGAAGTTTTCCTAATCCAAGTTGCTGATAAACAATGTAAGAAAGAAAGTTGACACTTGCCCCTAAATCAAGCAACACTCTATCAAATGTAGTGTTCCCAATAGTGTATGAGATTGTGGGGGAATCTGGATCTTTGTAATTGATAGGCAATGAGTTAGAGAGGATTTGCGATATATTTGTAGCAAGAAAAACTTTCGTAGGAACGTTTCTTTCTCATTTCTTAGTACACAAATCCTTGAGGAACTTAGTATAAGTGGGAACCTGATGTATAATATCAAGGAGTAGAATATTAACATTCATCTGCTGAAATATTTCAAGAATCTTCTCTACTTGCGTTGAAGGCTTCCTAAGCCAATTGGGATATGGTGCTTTCAGCTCAGGAACTAGTTCTTTCGAATGAGTCTGTGACGGTGATGGAGCTGATGGAGATGGTCATGGAGAAAGGGGTGGAAGAGATGGTGTAACTTGCGAGATAGTAGGAGTGGGATCAGTGGGCATGGCTACATTATTATCCACTTACTTGCTAGATCTGAGCATGTTAATGGCATTGCATTGGTGGACATGCGACTGATTGGAGTTTGAGAAACTGGCATTAGAGTTCATTATGAGTTGACTTAGAAAAGTACCCTGGCCACTTTCACTCATCTGACTTGCTAATTATCCAACCTGCTGCTCTACATTCTTAATAGATTGAGAGTTCACGAGCAGTTACTGACTTGTACTTTGAATAAAGTCAGTTGACACTTTCATAAGATTTTGCATGTGTGTATCAAGATTGGACATATGCATATCAAACTTGGAATGAGACTTGAGAAGATTCTCAACGTTCTTCTCAAGTATCTAGAGTCACTTTTCTTAATCATTATTAGACCTCTATTGTCGATGTGAGTGATTTTGTGTAGATGGTCTAATCTGGTTGTTCCCATAATTCCCACATTTGGTCTTGAGAACTGACCATTGGCTGGAGGCTGTATGTTATGGTTAGGGGCCCGTGATATTACCCTTAACCATATAGATTTGGATGGTTCCTCTAGCCAAACTTGTATAAAGGAGTGTAAGGGTTGTTCATGGGTTGTTGATACAAGGCGTTAGCCTGTTCAAGTGTGGGACCCATGAGATTCGTTAATAATGGATAACATGATTTGGAGTTTCGTAATTAAAACATGTTGGACTTTGGATTTGATTTACTTGACCTACCTGTGAGCACGAGTAGCCTCCAATAACTCAATTCTCCTCATAAGGGCTGCAATCTTAGCTTCAGCAGCTATAGAAATATCGACGCTATGGATTCCACCCTTATGCGCAAAAATTGATGCAATGGGCTTCTCAGTGGGACTCTTCCAATGCATAGTTTTTCACGAAAGGTCCTTAAGGAAGTCCCATGCTTCATCCTTGTTTTTCCTCTTAAACTCCTCCTGACAAATGGACTCAAGAAGAGTTTTGAATGTGTAATCAAGTTCTTCGTACATGATTTGACACAACCGCTGCTTTTCTATTGCATGGTGGGGGCATTGAGCTAATAAGTGCTTGAATCGTTCCAAGTATTTCCAAAAGGGTTCTTCCAGCACTTGACAAAATTAATTGATTTGATTTCAAATCTTTACCGTCTTATGCATGGGATAATACTTCTAGAGAAATACTGTAACGAATTCATCTCAACTAGTGATTGAATCAGTAGGCATACTGTACAACCACTTCTTGGCATTATCCTTGAGTGTAAAGGAGCTTAATTGTGTCCTCCAATAAGTGTTGCAGTTTTATCATCATGCATACTTCCTGAAATTCACTGATAAAGATATATGTATCCTCAGAATCGGAACCAGTGAATTTAGATAGCATACTGATGTACTACGGCTTTTATTTATAGTGATTACCCGCTGCTTGTGGAAGTTTGATGCATGATGGAAGTGATGTGTACAACGGGTAATATCGATTCTGAAGGATCGGGATCGGTTGTACTATCTTGGCACCCACGAACAAATCTGATCTCACTAATCGACCAAATTGATCACGGGTCCAATGTGGCATGAACCAGCGACCATGAGTGTATGCGTGAAATTCCTAAACTAATGCAAGAAGTGGGGTGTGGTGGAGAGATAAAACGGTGGAATAGATATGATCAAATAAAAATGTGATTCCTACTGTTGCTAATTTGGTTTTTTTGTATTTTTTTATAGAACCAAGGACACGAAATACAGATCTCAGGAAAATTTTGTGGAATTTCGTACCTTAAGTGCCGCTAAATTGCGGTATATACTGCCAATTGGCGGCCAAAATAGGGATTCTAGTTCTCTACATTTTTCAGTGTGTTCCAAACACTAATTTTGTCCCATTTATTTTCCTGTATCTACACTTTCTAGTCCCTGCATACTCAACACTCATTGTCAATCCTGTAAAATATAAGAAAAAGTAAGAAAAATACCGTCGATCCCCGTCAACGGCGCCAAAAACTTGATGTGATAACTGCAAGCGCACAGTTTCGTTTATAGCGTTGTATAGGTCGTTCCCATATAGATCTCGACTATTTTTGTGATTCTTACTCTTTCCTCAGTCTAACGAACTAACTATGAGTTTCTAATTCGAGAGAAGATTAGTTTTAAGTTCTAGAGATTAGCCTAGGATTCGAATCCATTAGAATAATAGCTTAACAATGAATTATCTCTTTCTTCCTATCTTTTTAATTATGCACGGTTAAGTAACATATTAAAAAGGTGATCATTTTAGCTTGATTTTAATCAAGTGCACCTAAATATGACCTATCAAGTGATGTGCAAGTATAAACCATCAAAAATAACAAATTTCTTAAAAATAAATTATATCAAGTGGAAAATCTTAAAAATAAAAGAAAATAAATAAACTTCAAACCCTAATCTAATCATAGGTTATCTGAAAACCAAATTTAAGTATAACATATCAAAGAAATTAGATTTACAAGTTTATCCAATTCAATTTATTTATAGGAAAATCTTTATTGATAATTCTAAAAATAAACAAGGTATAAGAATTCCAAACTTCATCTAAGAATAGATTATCAAAATATTAATTAAGCATAATCTATCAAAGAATTATGATTTGTGAACTCTATCTTTTATTTATTTATAAAAAATCATAACTTTATTTATTTATAGGAAGAAAATAAGTTAAATCCATGTTAGATCTATTAAACTAACTGCATTTACATCCTAGGGCTAAAAAAAATTAGCTATCCATATTTCTAATAAGCAAGTTTAAATTTTTATTCATAGAAATTAATTAATACTAATCTAGAAAGTGAATAAATTCATCAAAAAAGCAAACAAAGATCTCAAAGCAGTGGCGTACCTCTGGATCACGGTATTGTAGCTGTCACCCCTTCAGCAAACCCTAATTTTATTAATCAAATCCGAGTATAGAATTTCAGGATTATTTTTAGAATATAAGAATACAGCCAATATATAGGCTTCGGAAATCAAGCCCTAATTCTAACAGAATAAAAAACTACAAAATTACATCGGAGCTCTCGGAAAAAAAATCAGATTTTGGGACCCACTTTGACCCGCTATTAGGCAGATAATGCTGCTAATTGGTGGCCAAACCTTGACCATTTGCTTTGGTTTTTATCCTGCACGAGTCTCTTGTCTTGTACTCTTCATTCCCCTGACTGTATTTGACTTTAACTCTCTACAGTATTTTAATTTTGTAGTTTTGCTCTCTTTGAACTTTTTATAGGATATGTTTCCAAAACTGGTTTTGATTTCATGCCATTTTCTTATATGAATCAGATTACCTGTAAAAGACACTAAAAATATCCAAGTAGTATTATTTAAATACAAAAATAGATAGTATGAAGGCTATAAATATGCAATATATGACACTCATCACACCCCCACACCTATCTTTTGCAAGTTCTCCAGCAAAACCTAAACCTAAAACAAAAGAAAAATTCTAACTCACTTTCGTAGGAATCGCGATTGCACTTAGTATGTGCAACAAGTTTTTAAACCCCTAGATTACCCTAGTGGATGAGTTGTGTCTCGTGGGGGTTTGTAGTAAATATACCCACAAAATTCGTGAAGAAAATAGATTAAGAAATAAGGAAAAGAAAAATAAAGATAAACGAAAATCAAGAAAAATAAAAATTTTATACAAAAAAAATCTTTATTAAAATATTTTTATCAATTAATCTCACTAATATACAAACTCAAGAACACATTTAGATTATAAATTTTCAAATCGAGCGTCATATCAGATACACTTATTATTTTAATCAAAAACTCAAATCCTATCTTTCAATACCCACTAACAGATAATCTATTGGCTCCTATACATCTACGTGTACGTGTAATAGTCTACTTCGGTTTTGGACACCAACTCTAACTCATGATTCATCTTCTCTCTCATAACAATTCTTTTTCCTTTTTTTTTTCTTTTTTTAAGAATATTTCGTCTTTCATGAGAATATTCACGCTTGCTTAGGCGCAAAGTACCAAATTACTCAGATCATACTCTTTTCTTTTTTTCCTAAGAATAGTTCACCTTCCATGTGAATATTCACGTTTGCTTAGACGCAAAGTACCCGACTACTTAGATCATATTATTTTTTTTTCACTCTTGAGGGATTGCCTTAATACCAAGCGCACCCCATTATTTTATCACTCTCGAGACTATTGCCTTAATACCAGGCGCACCCCATTTTTTTTCTCACTTTTTTTTTCTCTTTTTTTGTTTAGAGAGAGAAGACTTACTCAATCGTTATCATTTTTGTTCTTAACTTAATAAACTATTGTGAAGTAAAAATAATTGTGTACTTGCCTCAAATTTACTGTCAGCGGTATTTATTTTTTAGATTTTAATCTTTTTCATAAAATTTAAAATGTATTGTTAATCTACTCTCCTATCCAATTTTCAAATCTAAATTTGTTCCTTTATTTGTACTTAGGTTGATCTATTAATGAAAATATATAAATTTTCTAGTTTTTTTAGTTACCCTAAAAGCTACCCAAAGTATAAAATAAAGAAACTCAAAAAAATCTAAAAATAAATTAAGAATTCTAAAAAAAATAAAAATCCTAGAAAAATATGAAGAAAATATCAAAATCCACACCCCCACACCTAAACTTTTATATGCCCTCATACACAAACCAAGGGTGGTAAAATAAATATAAAAAACTATTATACAAATACTATACAAATAATGAGAGTCGTAAAAAGTTATGATCTCAATATTATCACCCTATTAATGCATTTAAAACGGTTACGACCTCTCGATCTCTTTCCACTTTTATAGTGTGTGCATTTTAAACGTGTAGTGGGTGCATTATTATATCTTATCAACCTCCTACAAGTCACGAAATTACCTGTCTGTAGCTTATGGCGCCCTTGCTTTTTCTTCGTCCACATGTAAGCATTAATAATTTGGTTAAATAATTCTTCATGATAAACCTGCCAATCATCTTTTGTAACAAGCATACATATAGAAATATCTTGAGGTGAGAAGAGTGTTATATGATCAAGTGAATGTGGTGGTGGCCCTTCTAACTCACGAAGTAATTCGAGCTCTTCTGCAAACAAATGCTCAAAAGTTTGCTAATAAATCAATAGCACACTTGCACAAGTATCTTCATAAATAGAATTAGTATGAACCAATTCATCTAATAATATGAGTTCATCTTTAAAAATTTGTTCAAATGAATGTCATTATCAATGCAAGAGGTCGAATAAGAGTGCTCTGAATCTTGTTTACCTCAATGAGGAAGCTCGTTTTGCGCTCATCCATATTAAATATGTTCAATGCCACGGTCATATTCCCAAATGATAACTTTATGAGGCCACTCCTGCAATCAATTAATGCATTTGATTTTGCAAGGAATGGTCTACCTAAGATAACGGGATTTGATTTTGTGAATTAAAAATCGGCTCAGTTTCTAAGACAATAAAGTCTACAGGAAAGATGAACTCGCCGATTTTAATGAGCACATCTTCAACCATACCCATTGGTCTCTTGATTGAACGATCAACTAGCTGTAATGTGACCTTGGTAGGTTAAAGTTTTCCTAATCCCAGTTGCTGATAAACAGTGTAAGGAAAAAAGTTGACACTTGCCCCTAAATCAAGCAACGCCCTATCAAATGTAGTGTTCCCAATGGTGCATGAGATTGTGGGAAAATTTGGATCTTTGTACTTGATAGGCTAGGAGTTAGAGAGGATTTGTAATATATTTGCAGCAAGAAAAACTTTCTCAGGATTGTTTCTTGCTGGTTTCTTAGTACACAAATCCTTGAGGAACTTAGCATAAATAGGAACTTGATGTATAATATCAAGGAAAGAATATTAACCTTCACCTGCTGAAATATTTCAAGCATCTTGTCTACTTGCGGTAAAGGCTTCCTAAACTGATTGGGATATGGTGCTTTTGGCTCAGGAATAAGTTTTTCCTAATCAATCTGTGACGGTGATGGAGGTAACGGAGATGGTCATGGAGAAAGGGGTGGGTATGGCTACATTATTATCCACTTACTTGCTAGATCTGAACGTGTTAATGGCATTACATTGGTGGACATGCAACTAATTAGAATTTGAGGAACTGGCATTAGGGTTCATTATGAGTTGACTTAGAAAAGTACCCTGACCACGTTCACTCATCTGACTTACTAATTGTCCAACATGCTGCTCTACATTCTTAATAGATTGAGAGTTCACGAGCAGTTGTTGACCTGTACTTTGAATAAAGTCAGTTGACACTTTCATAAGATTTTGCATGTGTGTATCAAGGTTGGACATATGCATATCAAACATGGAATGAGACTTGAGAAGATTCTCAACGTTCTTCTCAAGTATCTTGAGTTGCTTTTCTTAATCATTATTAGACCTCTGTTGCGGATGTGAGTGATTTTGTGCAGGTGGTCTATTCTGATTGTTGTCATAATTTGAAGCGTTTGGGTATTGATAAGCACTCACATTTGGTCTTGGGAACTGACCCTTGGCTGAAGGCTGTATGTTAGGGCTAGGGGCCCCCTGATATTGCCCTTGATCCCATGATAGATTTTGATGGTTCCTCCAGCCATGCTTGTATGTAGGAGCGCAAGGGTTGTTCATGGGTTGTTGATACAAGGCGGTAGCCTGTTCAAGTGTGGGACCCATGAGATTCGTAATTAATGGACACTCCACCATAACGTGATTTGGAGTTCCGCAATTAAAATATGTGGGACTTTGGATTTGATTACTTGACCTACCTGTGAGCACGAGTAGTCTCTGATGCCTCAATTCTCCACATAAGGGCTACAATTTTAGCTTCGGCCGCCATAAAACTTCGATGCTATGGATCCCACCTTTATGCGCAGAAGTTGATGCACTGGGCTTCTCAGTGGGACTCTTCCACTGCATAGTTTTCCACAAAAGGTCCTCAAGAAAGTCCCATGCTTCATTCTCGTTTTTCCTTATAAACTCCTCCTAACATATGGACTCAAAAAGAGTTTGGGATGTGTAATCGAGTCCTTCGTACACGATCCGACACAACCGCCACTTCTATTGCATGGTAGGGGCACTGAGCTAATAAGTCTCTGAACCGTTCCAAATATTTCCAAAAAGTTTCTCCCGGCACTTGACAAAATTGATTGATTTGATTTCGAGTCCTTGCCATCTTATGCGTAGGATAATACTTCATGAGAAATACTGTAACGAATTTATCCCAAGTAGTGCTCATGATTCTCCTGACTGTATTTGACTTTAACTCTTTGCAGTATTTTAATTTTGTAGTTTTGCTCTCTTTGAACTCTTTTATAGGATTTGTTTCCTAATCCGGCTCTGATTTTATGCCATCTCCTTGTATGAATCGGATTACTTGAAAAAGACACTAAAAATATCCGAGTAGCATTATTTAAATACAAAAATAGATAGTATGAAGCTATAAATATGTAATATATGACACTCATCAATCTGAGTGGGAAGCTTTAGCGGCATTCTATTTGCAAATACGGTCGTCCTTTGCTGAGCAGACCAAAATTTATAATGTGGACGAGACTACTTTTAAGATGCCCGATTGATGGCCAGACCAACAACCAATAATATTCAGTCAAGTTGAGTCGCAGCCCGAGCCAAGCATAAATAGCGAAAACGATGATCAAGTGACACCTCAATTTGGGCATTACGAGTCAGTCTCGGATCGAATGATGAAGAAGATGGGCTACGATTTTAACCGTAAACATGGATTAAACTTTAGAAGAGGACGACAAAACCTTTTGTGTTCATTTGTCCCATGAGAAAAGAATCCCTATTACCACCATAAAACCCATAGGGGGTTGGGATATATAACTACTTCCGAATCCTTGAGAAGAGAGTACATAGACTCAATTAAATCAGAAAATCCTTAAGAAACAGTATAATGAGATTCTGACATCGGTACAAGTATAATATTCAAGGCCTTTGCTGGGAACATAGTTTCAGTAAGCCATGAAGAATCAAAGGATGCTTGGGAACAACATATGAATATCCAATGAGATATCTGATTTGAACAGCGAGAACCGCCAACTGAAGACCAAGTGGTTAAAGTCAATAAAAGGACCGAAGAAGACCCGAAACCCATTTTTATAATTGAGAGTCTCACTCCTCAAGAGAAAGAGAATCTCTTATCCCTCATAAGAGAGTACATTGACGTCTTTGCATGGAGCTACGAAGATATGCCCAGTTTGGACCCACAGGTTGCCATGCACCAACTCAACATAAAGCCGATGCTAAATCTGTAAAGTAGCAGCAAAGGCATTTCAAGCCAGAGTTGATGGAAGCCATAGAGTCTGAAGTAAAGAAGCTGATAGACTCAGGATTCATTCGCGAAAAGCAATACCCTGATTGGATAGCAAATATCATTCTGGTGCCCAAGAAAAATGGGAAGATAAGGATATGAATAGATTTTCGCTCAACACTGCATGCCCAAAGAATGAATTTTCGCTCCTCATCATGGATGTCATGATTGATAACACATGCAAGTTTGATTGGATGTTCTTCATGGATGGTTTCTCAGAATACAACCAAATTAAAATATATCCAGAAGACGAGAAACACATGGCATTTAGAGCATCAGTCAGAATATACTACTATACAGTGATACCCTTCAGATTAAAGAATGTCGATGCTACTTACCAACGAGCTATGAGCGTCATCTTTCAAGAACACTTACGTAAAACCGTTGAGTGTTATGTAGATGATTGTTCGCCATAAAATTGTAAGTGATTCATTATTGAATTTTCTCAATAAAAAATGACAATTTCAAATGGTTTTCCGTTTACAGAAGATGAGAAAAGTTGAATTCCCTCTTTATTTAAAGTTGGGTTCTGTAGTAACTGTGGAGGACGATCCTACTCTCTATTGACACTCAGTACAAACTTTTTTCTAGTTGGCAAGAGTTTTGAACTCTCGACAGCAATAGCACTAGGGTGAAAGAGACTCTCTATATCGTATTGATCTCCTAATCTCTGGTCTCTGCCTTAGTTCAAGGTTTTTATAGAGATTTGGAGATTTTTGAGCTGATACAACTGTCCAACTGTCGGTCTCCACGATCTAAGTATTAATTTTCCGCCTTTTTATCTGATGAATTTGTATTAAATCTCCAAAATTTATAATCGGCGTCTTCAAATCTCTAGATTGTAACTAAAATACGAAACGTGAATCTGAAACTTTAGATTCGTGGCTTCTTTGATAATGACTGGGACGCGGATCTCAAACTTTAGATTCGCAGTTCCTTTGATTATGACCGGGGTGCAAATCTCAAATTTTAAATTTGCGGCTCCGTTTGATTATAGCTGGAGCGCGAATCTCAAACTTTAGATTCGCATATTTATTTGATTGTAGCTAGAATGCGAATCTCAAACTTTAGATTTGCGGATCTATTTAATTGTAGCTAGAATGCACTCTCAAACTTTAAATTTGCAGTTCAACTGGATAGTAATGACTTTCTTCGCTTCTCTTGGACAAGATGACAAGACTTTATCGGGTCCATCCCTATTATTGGGTTTAGAACCTGGAGAAAGTGATTTGCACTTCAGTTTCGATTGAAAATAGAGCATGACTCGCGAAAGTCTTTCTTTCATTTATGGATCCTCTCTTCATGATAGATGATCTCATTAGTAGGAAATTTTGCCAACAAAATTCCCTCATAAGTTTTCAAAACTCTAGGGTTTTGGAGGTGTTTTGGAATACTTTGGATAATTTGGGAAGTACAGCATCTTCGTGGATTTCATATTTTGAGAAGAAGCAGGACTCTGCATTAGAATCTCAGACTTCTATACTTTTGAAAAAGATAAGACTCTGTCTTAGAATTGTGGATTTTGCGCTTTTGAGAAGAGTATGACTCTGTATTAGAATTGCGAATCTTATTTTTTTGAAAAGAGCACGACTCTGTATTAGAATCACAAGTTTTCCTTTTTGCAGAGAACACAACTTTGTATTAGAATCACGAGTTTCCCTTTTTAAAGAGAGCACGACTCTATATTAGAATCGTGGATTTTGGTTTTTGAAGGGAGCACGACTTTGTATTAGAATCGCAAGTTTCCCTTTTTGAAAATAGCACGACTCTATATTAGAATCGTGAGTTTTCCTTTTTGAAGAGAGCACGACTCTATATTATAATCACAAGTTTTCCTTTTTGAAGAGAGCATGACTATGTATTAGAATCGCGAGTTTTTCTTTTTGAAAAGAGCATGACTCCATATTAGAATCGTAGATTTCGCTCTTTATGCAGTAAATCCGAAAAAGTTATCACTTTTTTAGGCATAGTGATTGAGACATTCTCTAAGTTTCATTAAATGAGAAGATACTCACAAAATTTGGGTCAGAGATCATGTCTATCCGGAAATCTCGTCCATCAAATCATCTGCTATAAAATCCCGACCTCATTAGGTAAAGTATTCTTTAACGTTTTTTGAGAGATTTGAACTCTAAGCTTTTCTCTGAGGTTTTCAAAACCCTTCATCTTCAAGCTTCTTTGGTCTTCAATTCTCTTCAAATTAAAAATTTCTTGAATTTAATCTGAAGATGATGATGAGAAAATCTTCGTCTTCTGGTGCCTCTGCATGCGGTTCTCAAAACCCTCAAGCTACTTCCAGTTCCATTGTGGGTCAGCAAGAACCCTTGATTGGATGTAATTTTCTCACCTCATATTGGAAAGCATCGTTTTCTTCAAAACTTCGTTTTGATTAATTTTTTTTTTATGTAGTTGATTATGCCTTAAACTCTTGGCTGAAAGACGACTATTTTGGCTATTCAGACGGGTATGACGGGAAGAAAGAGTTCAGACTTGATCAAGTTTTTCCGGCTTGGGCAGTATCTAATGGCCAAGAGAGTAAAAGTAGAGTTTTGAACCCTACCCGCCCTATATTGCGAGAACTTAAGACCACTGCACCTTTGAATAAAAAGATAGGACACTGTTGAGTAAACATGCTTTCTTGTTTGGCAACTATCTTTCAATTCCTGATGATTGCCTAGAAGATGAGATTATAAATGGCTCCGTCAAGTTAACGTTCACAAATTACTTTTGCTTGATATAGAAAAATCTTATATGTTTTTGTATCTCCAATCCCTTTCTATTCCTAGAACAATGGATTGACATTTAAAAAAGCCATAAGATGGCATTTTGCTGGGCAGATTCAACGCACAAGGTGCTTTTCCTCGTTCTACTGGAAAATATTTTTGTAGATTATTCCTAGGATCATTTAAACAAGACTTCCCCTTGGGTGAAACACCAGTAGTCGCCCAAACTTTCTTGCACCGATTTGTTGATGTGCAAGGAGAATTTTCAGTACAAGATTTTTGTCCTGCTGGATGGGTTCATTGCTCTTCCAAAGGAGAATGAATAATTTTAACCAATTTCTTCTTGAAAACCTTCAGAGATCAATTACAGCACGCGAATCTCTAACGTGCTATTAGGGCAAATTAGTGTAGTATTCCTCCCAGCCGATTCCACTTCTTTTCTCTGTTGGAACTGTATAATCCTGATACTTGTACAATTTTTACTCCCCGTGGTGAGCTGGGGTTTGCTCTTCATGAGGTGCATGAGATCTCAGGATTGCCTATGGGGATATTCCTTATGAAGAGTACATCCTCACAGGACAAGAACTTCATTCATTAAAGACTCAACATTCTATGATTTATGATAGTTATTGAGAGTTGCTTTACCACTATTACATCTGCGCTCATATGTCCGGCACCCATAATGTGAAGCAAAAGAAGTGGTTGCAATACCTCCCTATCAAATTCTCGAAGAATAGTTTTGACTTCACCTGTCTCCCTCCAGTTTCTGAATAGGAGGTCAAAAAAGAATTATTGATTTCGGGATAGATGCGTATGTCACCAAATCTGATGAGAATATCTTCAAAACCGGGGCATCTTTCAAAAGTTTCCATATCAAGCTCTTCAACTCTTATTAGATCCCGTTTTGCTAGTAGGTTTCTTGATGCTCTGGTCGAAGAAATGTGTGATCCCGTCACAGGATACTCTACCATTATGGTAGTGTATCTGGCCATTTTGCTAGCATTCGATCGACCACTCAGTCTGCTGCTTGTGATTGTATGTGGGATACAGAGTGGGCTGAGAAAATTAGTTGACAAATTCTGCAATGTAAAGAAGGAACATAATGATAAAGGAGAGTTGATTGTCAAAACTCCTAATTCGCGTGTAGAGCTTCCATAGACTTATTTAATGGCTTGGTTGGTTCTTCACTGCCCTTCTTTGATGTGCCCAGTTGATTCCCAGATGGATTTAAGCTCCTCCAAGGTTCAACATTATGAAATATTGCAATGGAAGGGAGGTTATATAGCCGCAATCTGCAAAACACTTCGTTATCATGCGATTTATAAATTATTCAAGTGTTTCCCCTATTTCCCAAATGCTGGATACAGAGACGAATTTGTAGATGTCGCTGGCATTGACAAGTTTACAACTTTGTCTCCTAGATGCTTCTGGTGGCTGATAAATATTCGCTCAGAATATTTGGTTCTCCACTTAGGAAACCATTGCTGCATTGAGCCTTACTACCCAAGTCATTTTGCTCGACAGTTCGGGTATGATTAACTATACGTCAGAAATCCAAATAAGAAGATGAACTTTATTGGGAACTTGTTCTAGGTGGCCAAAGCTTGGTTCTATTTCATCTCCGGTGGTACAAAAGCCAAATTCAATCTTCCGCTCAAAACTCCAAATTCATATATGAGCTTCGACTTCTGTAAATGGTACATTGCTGTTAACTCCATGCCTCATAATTTTAATGCTAGTCTTGTTTAAGGGATATTAGAGCATGGTATGCCTAGAAGAAGGAGGCCAGTAATAAGAAGGTAGCTGGGATGGAGGACTTTGGTGTTGGGTCAACTCCTGTAGCAACTTCAACCTGCTTTCATGTCATCTTTTCTCCAAGGAATATTTCATCATTATTCGAATCAGATTAAGCTGCATTCGAAACCTAGATGGTTTAATCTATTCGGTGACCTTACCATCCTCCATGGTATAAGCACTAATAGGATCACGCCTCCTATTGTCAAACTTTTCACTTAGCTGGGCATTGAATTTGACATAGACTAAATCATTTAATTTTGCATGATTTAGTCTATTCCACTTCTTTGTATGGATTAGAAAATAATTGTATGTACACAATTAGAAGTGTATAACTATTCAAAAGAATTAGAAAATGGAGGCATTTTTCTTTAATAAGATTTATTTACCATCTCAAGAACACTCTAGTTTATTTCACAACCAGATGAACTAATTGTTAATTTCAGTATTCTAATCATCATTTTTTTTTTTTCAAATTTGGAGCTATCCCCATGCAATTGCCACCAATTAAGTCGACAAAATACATAAAATGGAACAATCAGACAAATATAATTCCTGTCTATTTTTCAAAGACTGAATAATAATTAATTTGTTCTCAAAGCATACTTTGATTAAGAGAAAGAGAAGGGCTCTTCATTTGCCTTAACACCATATCCTTTCCAAATGATCCAACCTTGTTTTAGTAAAGGGCAATTTTGCAATAATTTTGCCCTGCATATTAGGATCACCCCATACATATTATGTATGGGCAATTTTGCCATAATTTTGCCCCTGCATATTAGGTAAAGGGAAATTTTGCAATAATTTTGCCCTGCATATTATGGAACAATTATTCAATACATTAAGGAAAGCTCCATCATTCTCAATATTCTCTCTACCTTGGTGACATAAGAAAGAATTCAATAAATGGCCCATCAAAGGTAGTGAAAACTTAAGTTTGGCATCACATCTCTTATCCTTTATCAATCATATGAAACGATACTTCTTCATCTTTTGATTAAAATTGACACCAATCTCCTTTCTTGCTATCTCTAAATATCCATACAACCATCCCATGGATTGGACATCACTATTGGAGTGGCAAAAGCTTTCAGCAATGGCTCGAAAACATTCAGTGTAAGGGTGTTGTTGTTCCAAAATTGACAACTATTGATTAACTTGTAGACTTACATGGTAAATCAAAATACATTTTAATATTACAGATTTTCATGCATATGAATAAGTTAAAAATTAACAATTGTTGAGGAACCAAAACTCAACTTTACTATAATACCTTGTTTCCTGCACTTTGCCCTAACTTGCATCAAATTCTCTTCTCAATGGATTGAATTGACCACAATTTTCAAGCTTTTCTTTTTTTCTTTAAACCTTTACCGGGAGAGAAAAGTCATGGCAAATCTAGTAATTCCAGGCCTAACCAAATCGCTTTTCATACACTCCCTCGTCCAATCAAGAACATGTGTGTGACTATATAAAAAAAAAATAGTCACCTCCCTAATCATAACAATAGCATTCCTGATTGGCTTGATAACTGTAATGTTTTCAGTGTGAGGTTAATTTTGCATGACCCACAGAATGACCAAAAAATGGATGGACGTCTTTTCTCTAATAATTTCAAGGCTGCTATATTGTTGCTTGCATTATCCATCACAACCTGTACAACATTGCCTTCTCCAATCTTCTCAATAGTGTTGTTAATTACAACAACAACAACAACTAAGCCTTTTATCCCAAGTATTTGGGGTAGGCTACATGAACCAAAAAAAAAATCACGCCGGATTGATAACTTTGATATTTCTTCTCCATTCATTTCTATCAAGTAATATCTCCTTATTTAAACCTCTATACTCCATATTTTTGCGTATCACCTCCATCCATATTTTCTTTGGTTTTTCCTTCGTTCTTTTAACTTGTCCTATATTGATAAACTTCCATTTTCGAATTGGTGCACTTGTAGGCCTACATTGCACATGACAAAACCATCGTAAGCGATTTTCTTGCATCTTCTCATCGATGGGAGCTACACCTAGCTTAGCACGAATATCTTCATTTTTCACTTTATCTCTCCTAGTGTTGCCGCACATCCAACGGAGCATGCGCATCTCTGCTACACTTATCTTATGTGAATGACGTTTCTTTGTAGCCCAACATTCAGTACCATATAATAAAGTTGACCTAATAGCAGTTTTATAAAATTTTCCTTTCAATCTTAACAGAATGTTACGGTCGCATAAAACTCCCATTGCCCTCCTCCATTTCAACCAGCCAGTTTGTATCTTATGGTTAATATCATTATCGATCTCTCCATCATTCTGAATAATAGAACCCAAATATCTAAACTGACTGCTCATTTGTATCTCTTGACTATCCAAATTTATAACATTATAGTCTATGGTCCGTCGTTTATTAAATTTACACTCCATATACTCTGTTTTAGATCTACTCAATCTAAATCCACTAGATTCTAATGTATTCCTTCATAACTCTAACTTGGCATTTACTCTTCATAACTCTAACTTAGCATTTACTCCTACTCTTATCTCATCAACTAAGACAATATCATCAGCAAATAGCATACACTAAGGTATCTTATCCTGAATGGTTTTAGTAAGCTCATCCATCACTATAGCAAATAAGAATGGGCTCAATGCAGATCCTTGATGCAATCCAATTGTGATAGAAAAATTACTTGTTAAATCACCATATGTTCTGATATTGGCCACTACTCCATCATACATATCCTTAATTATGTCGATATACTTGATGGGAACTCTTTTCTTCATCAGTGTCCACCAAAGTATTTCTCGTAGAACTTTATCATAAACTTTCTCTAAGTCAATAAATACCATATGCAAATCTCTATTTCTCTCTCAAAATCGCTCTATAAGTTGACGAAATAAATGAATACTTTCTGTTGTCGATCGCCCCTGCATAAATCCAAATGGTTCTCTGATATTTTAACAGTTTGTTGCAATCTATGTTCAATTATTCTTTCCCAAAACTTCATAGTGTGACACATAAGTTTTAATCCCCGATAATTAGAACAACTCTGAATATTACCCTTATTCTTATACAGAGGTACTAGGGTATTCTTCCTCCATTCATTTGGCATTTTCTTAGTGTGCCAAATCTTGTTAAAAAAATCTGTTAGCCACCTCACACAATCCCTCCTAAGTATTTCATACCTCTATAGGAATCTCATCTGGACCAACAGCTTTTCTTGATTTCATCCTCTTCAAAGCCTCTTTTACTTTAGACTCTTTGATTCTGCGCATAAAACTATGATTCATATGCTCACATTGAATAGTAAGATCTCCCAAATCTTGAGTAAAACTACCATTATATAATCTATCAAATAATTTTTTCATATTTCTTTAATATCTTCGTCTCGAACTAGACCGTTTGATTCTCATCTTTAATATACTTTACAGTACATAAGTCTTTAGACTTTCTCTCTCTTATTCGAGCAATTCTATATATATCCTTTTCTGTCTCTTTATTATCTAACTTCTCGTACACTTATTTATATAATTTAGTTTTTACATCCCGAACAGCTTTCTTAGCCTTTTTCTTTGCTAGTTTATACTTCTCAAAACATGTTTCATTGTTATTATTATTCTTCAAATCTCTATAAAGGTCACACTTGATCTTAATAGCATTTTTTACCTCTTCATTCCGCCATGATATATCCTTACATGGTAGAGTACCGCCCCTCGACTCATTGAATGTATCTTTAGCTATCCTTTTAATGTAACTAGCCATTTTGTTCCATGTTACATTAGCATCATCATGGTCCCTCCAATCTGCTTCTTGTACTACTATATCTACAAAAACTTTTTGATTACCTTCTAATCGCTACTGATGTGTTATATTTACTGCAAGCGCACAGTATCGTTGTAGCGCTGTACAGATCGTCTCACAGAGATCTAAGGTGTTTCTGCGTTCCTTACTTTTTCTATAGTTCTATCGGACTAACCAAAGGTTCTAGGTTGAAGTCGAGTTAATCTAGATAGCCTAGGATCTAGAATCCACTAATTTCCAACCATGTTCTTACTTCTATTATTTTCTTCTATCATAAAAATTCAATCTTTTTAGTTTAATTCTTACTTAAAGTGCCTTAAGCATGAGCTATCAAGTGTTGTGCAAGTATAACTCATCAAAGATGCTACTTCTTATAAAAATAAACTAAATCTTTTAGATAATTCAATGAAAAAGATAAAACTAGCAACCCAAAATCCTAACTAAGTATAGATTATCAAGAAAGCTAATTCAAGTATAATCTATCAAAGTCCTAATCTTCGAGTCCTTGGATTTTAATCTTTTTATTAAAAGATCATGTCTTTATTAATTTTTATTTAAGAAGAAAAATATTAGAAAATAATTACATGGTGGATCTTAGCTTCATCTATATCCTAGAGCTAATCTAATTAGCTACTCATGATTTTCACTAAGGAAGATCAAATTTTTTTTTCATGAAATGATAAACCCTAATTTAGAAAGCAGTAAACCCTAAAACAGAATGCAATTAAATCTATGCGGAAAGAAAATAAAAATCTTAAGAACAATGGGTTACCTCTGGACATGGTATTGTGGCCGTCAACCTTCAGCAAAAACCCCAACTTTATTAATCAGAAAAACGAATACAAAAATTCTAGCGTCCCGTCAAAATACATGGGTCGGCCAATATATAGGCCTCGGAAACAAAACCCTATTTCTAGCAAAACCACAAAAAGTACAAATTTACAATTAAGCCCTCGAAGAAACACTCTCTGGAACGGCTACTGTTTAGCCACTATTTGGCGGTAGAAACTGCCAATTAGCGGCTAAACCATGCCTAGTTGGCCTGAAATTTATTCTACAGGAGTATCTTGTCTTGTACAAATTATTTTTTTGACTGTATTTAACTTTTACTTCCTACAGTAATTTGATGTTGTAGTCTTGCCCACTTTAGAAACTTTTCGGCGTTTGATTTCCTACTCCAACTCTGATTTCATGCCATTTCCTTGTATAATTCGGATTACCTGCAAAAGACACTAAAAATACCCTAGTAGTATTTATTTATATACAAAAATAGATAAAGTATGGAAGGAAAAATACAATATATGATACTCATCACACCCCCACACCTATATTTTGCTAGTCCTCGAGCAAAACCTAAACCTAAAAAGAAAAACAAAAATCCTAACTCACTTTCGCAGGAATCGCGATTGCACTTAGCACGTGCAACAAGGTTTTAAACCCCTAGGTTACCCTAGTGGACGAGTTGTGTCTCGTGAGGGTTTGCAGTGAATATACCCCAAAAATTAAAGAAGAAAATAGATTAAGGAATAAAGAAAAGAAAAATAAGGATAACCGAAAATCAAGAAAAATAAAAATTTTATACAAAAGAAAGAAAAAACCGCTTTTTTTTTAAATATTTTCATCAATTAGTCTCACTAATGTACAAACTCAAGAACGCATTTAGATTATCAATTTTTAAATCGAGCGTCATATTAGATACACTTATCATTTTAATCAAAAATTTAAATCTTATATTTCAATACCTACTAACAGATAATCTATTGGCTTCTATACTCTACGTGCATGTGTGATAGTCTACTTTGGTTTTGGACTCCAACTCTAACTCATGATTCATCTCCTTTCTCATAACAAAATTTTTTTTCTCTTTTTTTTTCTTTTTTTTATTTTTAAGAATATTTCACCTTTCATGCCAATATTCACGCTTGCTTAGGCGTAATATACCCGATTACTTAGTTCATACTCTTTTTTTTTAGAATAGTTCATCTTTCATGCGAATATTTACGCTTACTTAGGCGTAAAATACCCGATTACTTGGATCATCCCCGGCAACGGCGCCAAAAACTTAATGTGTTATATCTACTGCAAGCGCACAGTGTCGGTGTAGTGCTGTACAAGTCGTCCCACAGAGATCTAAGATGCTTTTGCGATTCTTACTTTCTCCTCAGTCTAACGGACTAACCAAAAGTTCTAAGTTGAAGTCAGATTAATCTAAATAGCCTAGGATCTAGAATCCACTAATCTCCAACCATGTTCTTATTTCTATTATTTTTTTTTATCATAAAAATTCGATCTTTTTAGTTTAATTTTTACTTAAAGTGCCCTAAGCATGAGCTATCAAGTGTAGTGCAAGTATAACTCATCAAAAATACTACTTCTTATAAAAATAAACTAAATCTTTTAGATAATTCAAAGAAAAAGATAAAACCAGCAACCCCAAACCCTAACTAAGCATAGATTATCAAGAAACCTAATTCAAGTATAACCTATCAAAGTTCTAATCTTCGAGTCCTTGTATTTTAATCTTTTTATTGAAAAATCATGTCTTTATTAATTTCATTTAAGAAGAAAAATATTAGAAAATAAATACATGGTGGATCTTAACTTCATCTAGATCCTAGAGCTAATCTAATTAGCTACTCATGATTTTTACTAAGGAAGATCAAATTTTTATTCATGAAATGATAAACCCTAATCTAGAAAGCAGTAAACCCTAAAATAGAAAGTGATTAAATCTATGCAGAAAGCAAGTAAAAAATCTCAAGAACAATGGGTTACCTTTGGACACGGTGTTGTGGCCATCAACCTTCAGCAAAAATCCCAACTTTATTAATTTGAAAAACGAGTACAAAAATTCCAGCCTCTCCTTTTAGAATACAAGGATAGGCCAATATATAGGCTTAAAAAATCAAACCCTAATTCTATCAGAACTGGAAAACTAAACAATTACAATGAAGCCACTGACGAAATCTCAACATGTGGGCCCACTTTATGGCCGCTATTTGGTTTCCCAAGCCGCCAATTAGCTGTACTTTTTTGGGTAAATCGATTGAAATTTCTTCCACGTGAGTCTCGTGTCTTATAAATTTGATTTTCCAGACTGTATTTGACTTTGAGTCTCTGCAGCATCATAGTCTCGTAGTTTTGCTCACTTTAGAAACTTTTCGGACTCTGATTTCCGACTTCAACTCTGATTTCATGCCATCTCCTTGTACGAATCGGATTACCTGAAAAAAGACACTAAAAATACCCGAGTAGTATTTATTTATATACAAAACTAGATAAAGTATGGGAGGAAAAATACAATATATGATACTCATCACACCCCCACACCTATCTTTTGCTAGTCCTCGAGCAAAACCTAAACCTAAAAAGAAAAATAAAAATCCTAACTCACTTTTGCACTTAGCAAGTGCAACAAACCTTTAAACCCCTAGGTTGCTCTAGTGGACGAGTTGTGTCTCGTGAGGGTTTGCAGTGAATATACCCACAAAATTAAAGAAGAAAATAGATTAAGGAATAAAGAAAAGAAAAATAAGGATAACCGAAAATCAAGAAAAATAGAAATTTTATACAAAAGAAAGAAAAATCTTTTTTTTAATGATATTTTCATCAATTAATCTCACTAATATACAAACTCAAGAACGCATTTAGATTATCAATTTTCAAATCGAGTGTCATATCAGATACACTTATCATTTTAATCAAAAATTTAAATCCTATCTTTCAATACCCACTAACAGATAATCTATTGGCTCCTATACATCTACGTGCACGTGTGATAGTTTATTTCGGCCTTTGACTCAAACTGTAACTCATAATTCATCTCCTCTCTCATAACAAATTTTTTTCCTTTTTTTCCTTTTTTTTCCTTTTTTTTTTTAAGAATATTTCATATTTCATGCGAATATTCACGCTTGCTTAGGCGCAATGTACCCGATTACTCGGTTCATACTCTTTTCTTTTTTTTCTTTTTTTTAGAATATTGCACCTTTCATGCGAATATTCACGCTTACTTAGGCGCAAAATACCCGATTACTCAGATCATACTCTTTTTTTTCACTCTTGAGACTATTGCCTTAATACCAGGCGCACCCCATTATTTTATCACTCTCGAGGCTATTGCCTTAGGCTCACCCCATTATTTTATTCTCACTTTTTTTTTTGTTTTGAGAGAGAAAACTTACTCAATCGTTATCATTTTTGTCCCTAACCTAATAAACTATTGTGAAGGGAAAAATAGATGTATACTTGCCTCAAAACTACTGTTAGTAATATTTATTTTTCAGATTTTGATTTTTTTCATAAATGTCAAAGTGTATCATCCAATCTACTCTCCTATCCAATTTCAAATCTAAATTTGTTCCTTTATCTGTAATTAGGTTGATCTATTGATAAAAATAAGTTTTTTTTTTCAAAATTATTTTTTAAATTACTTTAAAAACTACCCAAAGTGTAAAATAAAGAAACCCAAAAATCTAAAAAAAAATAAAATAAAATCTAAAAATAAAAATAAAATCCTAAAAATCTTAAAAAAATAAAAATCTCCTAATCCACTCCTCCACACCTAAACTTGTGTATGCTCTCATACAAAACCAAGTGTGGTAAAATAAATATGAAAACTATTATACAAATACTATACAAATAATGAGAGTCGTAAAAGTTACGATCTCAATATTCTCACCCTGCTAACGCATGGAAAGCGGTTACGACCTCTCGATCGCTTCCCACTTTCAGTGTGTGCATTTTAAACGTGAAGTGGGTGCATTATTATATCTCATTAACGTTCTACAAGTCACGAAATTATATGTCTGCTTCTTATGTCATCCTCGCTTTTTCTTTGTCCACATGTAAGTATTAACAATTGGGTTAAAGAATTCTTTATTATAAACCTGCCAATCATCGTTAGTAACAAGCATACATGTAGAAATATCATGAGGTGAGAAGAGTCTAATATGATTAAGTGAACGTGGTGGTGACTCTTCTAACTCATGAAATAATGCGAGCTCCTCTGCAAACAAATCCTCAAAAGTTTGCTCATAATTCAATGGCACACTTGCCCAAGTATCTTCATATATAAAATCAGTATGTGCCAATTCTTCTAGTAGTATGAGCTCATCTTTGAACATTTGCTCAAATGAAGGTTCATCATCAGTGGAAGAGGTCGAATGAGAGTGCAAACTATGAATCATATTGGCCTCAATGAGAGAGCTCGTTGCGTGCACATCCATGTTAAATATGTTCAATGCCATAGTCATATTCCAAACGATAACTTCATGAGACCACTCCTACAATCAATTAATGCATTTGATGTTGCAAGGAATGGTCTACCCAAGATAATGGGAATTTGATTCCGTGGATTAGAGATTGGCTCAGTTTCTAAGACAATAAAGTCTACAGGAAAAATAAACTCACCGACCTTAATGAGCACATCTTCAACCATACCAAGTGGTCTCTTAATTGAACGATCAGCTAGCTGTAATGTGACCTTGGTAGGTTGAAGTTTTCCTAATCCCAGTTGCTGATAAACAGTGTAAGGAAGCAAGTTGACACTTTCCCCTAAATCAAGCAATGCCCTATCAAATGTAGTATTCCCAATGGTACATGAGATTGTAGGGGAACCTGGATCTTTGTACTTGATAGGCAAGGAGTTAGAGAGGATATGTGATATATTTGCAGTAAGAAAAACTTTCTCATGAACGTTTCTTGCTCGTTTTTTAGTGCACAAATCCTTGAGGAACTTAGCATAAGTAGGAACCTGTTGTATAATGTCAAGGAGTGGAATATTAACCTTCACCTGCTGAAATATTTCAAGAATTTTTTCTACTTGCAGTGATGGCTTCCTAAGCCGATTGGGATATGGTACTTTCAGCTTAGGAACAGGTTCTTCTAAATGATCATGTGACTGTAATTGAGGTGATGGAGATGGTTGTGGAGACAGGAGTGGAAGAGATGGTGTAGCCTGCGAGATAATAGGAGTGGGATCATGGGGCATGGCTACATTATTGTCCACTTGCTTGCCAAATCTAAGCATGTGAATGGCATTGCATTGGTGGACATGCGACTGATTGGAATTTAAGGAACTGGCATTAGGGTTCATTATGGGTTGACTTAGAAAGGTACCCTGGCCACGTTCACTCATTTGACTCGCTAATTGTCCAACCTGCTACTCTACAATCTTAATAGATTGAGAGTTCACGAGCAGTTGCTGACCTGTATTTTGAATAAAATCAGCTGACACTTTCATAAGATTTTCCATGTGTGTGTTAAGATTGGACAAATGCATGTCAAACTTGGAATGAGACTTGAGAAGATTTTCAATGTGCTTCTCAAGTGACTTAAGTCGCTTTTATTGTTCATTATTAGACCCCTGTTGTGAATATGAGTGGTTTTGTACAGGTGGCCTATTCTGGTTGTTCCCATAATTTGAAGCGTTTGGGTGTTGGTAAGCACCCATATTTGGTCTTGGGAACTGACCAATAGCTGGAGGCTGCATGTTGGAGTTCGGGGCTCCCTGATATTGCTCTTGATCAAATGAGAGATTTGGATGGCTCATCCAGCCAGGATTGTATGTCGGAGCGTATGGATTATTAACGGGTCTTTGATACATGGCATTAGCTCGCTCAAGTGTGGGACCCATAGGATTTACTAACAATGGACACTCCTCCATAACGTGATTGGGAGTTCCGCAATTAAAGCATGTAGGATTTTGGATTTGATTCACTTGACCCACTGATGGAGTACTAGGAGTCTCTAGTGCCTCAATTCTCCTTATAAGTACTGCGATCTTAACTTCGGCAGCTATAGAGCTATCGACGCTATGGATCCCACTCTTATGAGCAGAAGTTGATATACTAGGCTTCTCAGTGGGACTCTCCCACTGCATAGTCTTCCATGATAAGTCCTCAAGAAAGTCCCATGCTTGTTTTTCCTCATAAACTCCCCTTGACACATGGATTCCAGAAGAGTTTTGGATGTGTAATCAAGTCCTTCATACATGATTTGACACAACCACCACTTTTCTATCGCATGGTGGGGGCACTGAGCTAATAAATCCTTGAACCGTTCTAAGTATTTCAAGAAGGATTCTCCCGACACTTGACGAAATTGATTAATTTAATTTCTGATTCTAGCCGTCTTGTGCGTGGGATAATATTTCTTGAGAAACACTGTAACGAATTCATCCCAAGTAGTGTTTGAATCAGAAGGCATACTGTACAACCATTTCTTAGCATTATCCTTAAGTGCGAAAGGCATGAAGCGGAGCTTAATTGTGTCCTCTAATAAGTTTTGCAGTTTAATCATTACGCATACTTCTTGAAATTCACTGATAAAGAGATATGCATATTCTGAATCAGAACCAGTAAATTTAGGAAGCATACTAATGTACTGCGGTTTCAATTCATAGTGATTACCCACTACGTGTGGAAGTTTGATGCATGATGGTAATGATGTACGCAACGGGTAATATCGATCCTAAAGGATCGGGATCGGCTGGTCCATTTTGTCTCCCATGAACAAATCTGATTTCACAAGTCGACCAAATTGATCACGGGTCTAATGTAACATAAACCAGCGACCGTTAGTATATGCGTGAACTTCCTAAACTAATGCAAGAAGTGGGGTGTGGTGGAGAGATAAAACGGTGGAATAGATATGATCAAATAAAAATATGATTTCTATTGTTTAATATTTTTTTGTTATTTTTTTGAATTTTTTTACAGAACCAGAGACACAAACAATACAGATAATAGAAAAGTTTGTAGAGATTCAATCCAAAAGTGCCGCTAAATGGCGGTTATAACCGCTAATTGGTGGCCCAAACAGGGAACTAGGTTCTTAAAGTTTTTCAGCAAATTCTAAATTCTTATCTAGCCCTGTTTATTTTCCTGTATCTGGACTTTAATATCTCTGCACACTCAACACACACTGTTAATCCTGTAAAACGTCAAAAAAAGTAAGAAAAACACCGTCGATTCCCGGCAACGGTGCCAAAAACTTGATGTGTTATATTTACTGCAAGCGCACAGTATCGTTGTAGCACTGTACAGGTCGTCTCACATGGATCTTAGATGTTTCTGCGTTCCTTACTTTCTCTATAGTTCTATCGGACTAACCAAAGGTTCTAGGTTGAAGTCGAGTTAATCTAAATAGTCTAGGATCTAGAATCCACTAATTTCCAACTATGTTCTTACTTCTATTATTTTCTTCTATCATAAAAATTCGATCTTTTTAGTTTAATTCTTACTTAAAGTGTCCTAAGTATGAGCTATCAAGTGTTGTGCAAGTATAACTCATAAAAGATGCTACTTCTTATAAAAATAAACTATATCTTTTAGATAATTCAACGAAAAAAATAAAACCAGCAACCCAAAACCCTAACTAAGTATAGATTATCAAGAAACCTAATTCAAGTATAATCTATCAAAGTCCTAATCGTCGAGTCTTTGGATTTTAATCTTTTTATTGGAAGATCAAGTCTTTATTAATTTTTATTTAAGATCTTAGGTTCATCTATATCCTAGAGCTAATCTAATTAGTTACTCATGATTTTTACTAAGGAAGATCAAATTTTTTATTCATGAAATGATAAATCCTAATCTAGAAAGCAGTAAACCCTAAAATATAATGCAATTAAATCTATGCAGAAAGAAAATAAAAAATCTCAAGAACAATGGGTTACCTCTGGACACAGTGTTGTGGCCGTCAACCTTCAGCAAAAACCCCAACTTTATTAATCAGAAAAACGAATACAAAAATTCCAGCCTCCCGTCAAAATACAAGGGTCGGCCAATATATAGGCATTGGAAACCAAACCCTATTTCTAGCAGAACCACAAAAAGTACAAATTTACAATTAAGCCCTCGAAGAAACACTCTCTGGAACGGCTACTGTTTAGCTGCTATTTGGCGGTAGAAACCGCCAATTAGCGGCTAAACCAAGCCTAGTTGGCCTGAAATTTATTCTACAGGAGTATCTTGTCTTGTACACATTATTTTCTTGACTGTATTTAACTTTTACTTCCTGCAGTAATTTGATGTTATAGTCTTGCCCACTTTAGAAAATTTTCGGCGTTTGATTTCCTAGTCCAACTCTGATTTCATGGCATTTCCTTGTATAATTCGGATTACCTGCAAAAGACACTAAAAATACCCGAGTATCATTTATTTATATGCAAAAATAGATAAAGTATGGAAGGAAAAATACAATATATGATACTCATCAGCCACCACTTAATTTTAGCATCTAATTTACACTTAATTTTTCTAAGTTTCTGTCTAATCTGAATATCTAAAACTAAGAGTTTATGTTGGGTAACTACACTCTCACCTGGCACTACCTTACAATCGATACAACTAGCTCTATCTACCCTCCTAATTAAAAAGAAATCTATTTGGTTTACATTCGATCCACTTTTAAAAGTAACTAAGTGAGAAACTCTCTTTTTAAACCAAGTATTCACTAAAATTAAATCATAAGATAAAGCAAAATCTAGAATTGAGTTACCTGCTTCATTTCTTTCTCCAAAACCAAATCTTCCATGTACACTAGCAAACTCATTACGACTAGTTCCTACATGTCCATTGAGATCACCACTAATAAAAAGTTTTTCTCTAGCGGGTATTTCTTGTACTATTATCTAGATCCTCCCAAAATTGATATTTATTGGATTCATCAAGTTCTACTTGTGGTGCATAGGTGCTAATGACATTAAAAATCTCTCCATTTAAAATAAGTTTAACTAATAAAATTCTATCACCCTTCCTCCTAAACTCCACTACATCCCCAAGTAATTATTATCTATGATCACACATACCCCATTACGATTTCTATCTCTATCCGTATACTAAAATTTATAACCCCAAGGCTCTATGACTTTACCTTTCTCACCTGCCCACTTAGTCTCCTACACGCACAAAATATTAACCCTCTTTCTAATCATAGTATCAACTAACTCTACTAATCTACCTGTAAGGAAACCTATATTTCATGATGCCAATCAAAATTTATGTTTATGATCTAACTTCTTTACCCCGACCCACTCATTAAGATGTGAGAACCCTCTTATATTTGACACCATATCCGGGCGCCGACGTGGTGCGTCGCTTCTGGGCGACGATTTGGCAACCCTCACACATTTTTCACTACACTCGGGCTCCGATGTAGCGCGTCGCTCAGTAGGGACACCCCAACAAAATTGATATTTTGCCTCATGTCATAATATGTGGCAATATTTTACGTTGGCTGTCACTGGCCTACCACAACCCTCCTCCTTTATCCTGACTTGGGACAGGCAGTGCATAGTACTGGCAGAATTAATAGTGTTGTTAATTAGATTTTAAATAAATAATCCATCATGAATATCCTTTGAAGTATTTTTTTGAGCCATAATACGCCTTTCTTTCCTCATATAAACACTTTCCTCTCATAAATAAATAACCCAAATAAGAATTTAGGACCATATTCATAATACTCCTTTCTTTCTTCTTAGTCCAAGCATCACTCAAGAGGATGCAACCATGTATCTTGCATGACAATAGGAAAGACACAAGTGATTCCTTCTTCGCGGCAATATCCATTGGGAAATATTTTTCGTCAAGTTCGTAAGCTATGAGTCCTTTTAAATTTGAGACATATTTTCCGAAAGCTTCCATTATTAGATTCTATAATTTTGATGTTACAATATTGAACGACAACGCATTCTCAAAGATGGTACTCACTATCCATTTGCATGAATCTTCTACTGCTAATGGAGCCCTATTCCCAAAACGGGTTTCGGTCCGCCGAAATGGATCCAAAACCGACCCAAACCCATTATGATAAATATATATATATATATATATACATATATATATATATATGAGGGTCTGTGCTAGGGTTTTTTGGATTAAGCCGGAAAAAATAAGAAAAAAGGAGGCGGCTGGTTCTTTGTGTCATTGCTTTGGCCGAAGGCAAAAGAGGGTGGCTACATGCTGCTAAAGGAAAAATAATTGCCCGCTGCAATTATTTTTGGCCAACAGGAAGAAAGAAAGGCAGTTGCAATTGCTGCTTATTTGTTTGGCCAAAGGTGAAGCAAAGGAAATTTTCAGCAGCAGAAGCAAAACAAAGAAGAAAATCACTGTAACAAGATATTAGGGTTTGATCTCAAATTCTTGTGTGATTTCATCATAATTTCTTTTGTGGTTGAGAACTAGAAAGTTGTAATCTTTTTTGATATAGTGGAAGTTTTTCGATCGTGTCCCCGTGGACGTAGGCACATTGCTGAACCACGTTGTATGTTCTCTATCTATACTATTTTTCTTTTTGGTTAACTATTTGATGCCGCTAGTTGTTGCATTAGTATTATTCCTATATTTTTGCTAACAATTAGTATTAGAGCCCTAATTCAGGTCAGATTTTACTCAAATTGGTGTTGATTATGAGTGGGAGTTATGGCAGATGATAGGAAGGAAAAAATTGAAAAATTTAATGGGACAAACTTCTAATAGTGAAAGTTACAGATGGAAGATTATTTATATCATAAAAATTTACATCAATCACTGTTTGGAGAGGAGCCAGAAAGATGACAGATGAGGAGTGGAAATTGTTGGGTAGGAGGGCTTTGGTGCAGATTCGATTGTGCCTGATAAAGCAAGTTGTGTTCAACGTCTCCGAGGAGAAGACCACTTCATGTTTGATGTCAGTATTGGCTAAATTTTATGAGAAGCCGTCTGCTTCAAATATATTGTTTCTAATAAAAAAATTATTCAACTTGAGGATGCCTTCTGATAAATCAGTTGTTAATTATTTGAACGAATTTAATACATTATGAGCACAACTAGAATCCTAAGATTTTATTTTTGTTGATGACATTAAAGCTTTGATGTTTAAGTATTTGTTACCGGATAGTTGGAGTAATGTTGTTATAGCCATCAGCAATATTTCCAATACTACTTTTAAATTTGATGATGTTGTGAGTACAATCATGAATGATGAATTGATGAAAAAGAGTATAGGTGAGAGCACAGTTTCTCTAAGTACTGCTCTGTCTGTTGATAATGACAAAAAGAAGAAAAGGGGTAGATGTTTAAGTAGAGAGTCGAAACAAAGAGGGAGATCAAAATCTAAGAAAAAATTCAAGGAAAAGTTAGTGTGTTAGAAATATAAGACAGAGGATCATATGAAAAAAGATTGTCCAAATAAAGATAAGGAAAGAGCAAATATGGTGAATCCAAATAAGGAGTATGATGACTTGTGCTTATCAGCTCATACAGAAACAAGGTCAAACTTGTGGTTTGTAGATTCAGGCACTTCGTTCCATTACAATGCTCGCAGAGAATAATTTGAGAATTATGTCCAAGGTAATTTTGAGCATGTGACTGTTGGTAATGGATATGAATGCAAGATTATCGGTATGGGGACAATTCAGTTGAAGTTGCACAATAGTGGAAAGTTGCTTTTACAAGAGGTCAGGAACATACCAGATTTGAAGAAGAATTTAATATCTGTTAGCAAGCTAGATGGCGAAGGTTATCAAATCTCATTTGAGAGAAAACAGTGAAAGATCAGCAAAGGAGCAATAGTAGTGGTCAAGGGTGAGAGAGTGAGAACTCTATATTTACTCTCAAGCTCGATGGATCATGTTGTTTCTTTGGCCACCGTGAAGAATGCAAAAGCTACCTTATGGTATCAGAGGCTCAGTCACTTAAGCAAGAGCGGTATGAGGGTGTTGCAATATAGAGGTATGTTGACAAATATGAAAGATGCTAACTTTGATTTCTATGAGAACTGTGTTTTTGGAAAGCAGAAAAGAGTTAGTTTTATAAAAGATAGCAAGGAGAAGAAAACTGAGAGATTGGAGTAGGTATATATAGATGTATGGAGGCATTCTTCGGCGAAGCCTCTTGGAGGTAATTCTTATTTTGTCACTTTCATAGATCATGCAAGTAGGAAGACATGGGCATTTACACTTAACCAGAAATCCAATATCTTCAAGATCTTCAAGGTATGGAAAGCTCTTGTTGAGAATGAAATATGTTTAAAGGTGAAATATCTATTGTCAGACAATGGTGGGAAATTTTGCAATAGGGAGTTCGATGACTATTGCTCTACCCACAGGATCAGGAGAGTGAAGATTGTACCGAGGACAGTGCAACAGAATGGCGTGGCTGAGAGGATGAATAGAACTATTTTGGAGTGAGCTTGATGTATGAGACACATGCAGGTTTGCTTTTGCAACTTTGGGGAGCCGCTATAGATACGGCAGTCTATCTGATCAACAGGAGTCCAGCTAGTATTTTAAATGGAGATATTCCAGAGGAGGTGTGGTCTGGTAAGACTGTGAATTATTCATTCTTAAAGGTATTCTGTTGTATAGCATATGCACATGTGGAACATGAGATGAGAAAGTAGCTTGACTCTAAATCTTAGAAATGTGCATTCATTGGATACGGTGGTGATGAATATGGTTATCCTTGTGGGATTATGAGCATAATAAGGTGACTCACAGTAGAGATGCAGTATTCAATGAGGGCTGTATGTATAAAAACCCAATGGAGAATAAGAGTGAGAAAACAGTTGAGAAAGAGCATTTAGAGCTGGATGAGCCACAGGATGGGATGGATCCCATGGACAAAAGAAAGGAAGAAATACCTACATCTGAAGGAGAAGAAATGGTTATATCTAAGAATACACAAGGTTCAGATGAAACCGAACAGGAGAGAGAACCACTGACTGAAGTAAATGGTTCCAGTACTTCATCAGAGAGTGTTTCCACTTTGAGAAGAAGCATGAGGATAACGAAGCCAGTCCAAAAACTTTATCTTTCTTTATATAATATTTTGTATGCTGATGCAGGTAAACCAGAGAGTTACCAAGAGACTATGCAGGATAAATTTCGTCTTAACTGGGAGCAAGCCATGCGTGATGAGATGTCTTCTTTTGAGGAGAATCACACATGGAAATTGGTAAAGCGATCAGAAAAGATGAAAGTATTGCATAACAAGAGGATATACAGAGTGAAACATGAGCAGGAGGGACGCAAAGGTTTAAGGTTAGATTTGTGGTGAAGAAATATGGTCAGAAAAAGGTATTGACTTCAATGAAATATTTGCACTTTTTATCAAGATGACTTCTATCAGAACAATACTGAGTATTGTGGTTGTAAAAGGATTGTATTTAGAGCAGCTCGATGTGAAGACTGCTTTCCTTCATGGTGATTTGGAGGAGGAAATATATATGGAATAGCCGGAGGGATATGAAGTTAAAGGAGAATTGAGTATGTCGACTAAAAATGAGCTTGTATGAGTTGAAATAAGCGCCAAGGCAATGGTACTTGAAATTCGACAAGTTTATGTTGGATTCGGATTTTGCCAGATGTAATTCAGATCATTGTATATATCTACAAAAGTTTAAGAATTGTTACTTTATTATACTTACTTTGTATGTAGATAATATGCTTGTGGCAGGTACATGTCTGAAAAAAATCAATGATCTGAAGAGAGTTGGCAGGAAAATTCTCTATGAAGGACATTGGTGAAGCTAAACAACTTCTTGGGCTCAAATTATCCGAGATAAGAAAAGTAAGAAATTATGGTTATCTCAGGAGGGGTACATCAAGAAGGTGTTGGAGAGATTCAATATGGAGAATGCAAAATCGGTAACTATAGCTCTTGCTGGTCAGTTCAAACTATCAAAAGAGCAAGGTGTTAAGATAGATGAGGAGACGAGACACATGGAGAATGTGCCTTATTCATCGGCCGTTGGGAGTCTCATGTATGCAATGGTGAGTATAAGACCAAATATTGCACATGCAGTGGGAGTAGTGCGTAGATTCATGAAGAACCCTGGAAAGGAACATTGGCAAGCGGTGAAGTAAATATTTAGGTATTTGAAAGGTACTTCAAAGTGTTGTTTGTATTTTGGAGGTGATAACATTGATGTGCAAGGTTTTGTGGATTCAGACCATGCAGGTAATAGAGACAATGACAGGAGCACCACAGATTATGTCTTTACTGTAGGAGGGATAATGGTAAGCTGGACTTCAAGATTACAATCAATTATTACCTTATCTTCGACAGAAGCTGCGTATGTGGCAGCTGCAGAGCAAGCAAGGAGTTTATTTGGTTGCAGCAATTGATGAGTGAATTGGGTTTTGATGGAGTGGATTGCAGGTTATTCTGTGACAGTCAGAGTACAATTTATCTTACTAAAAACTCGGTATATCGTTCACGGACTAAATATATTCACTAAGCTATCACTTCATTAGATCCTTATTGGAGGATGGCCAATTAAATTTGGAGAAGATTGAGGCAGTAAGAATTCTACAGATATGATGACAAAGCCAGTTGATGGGAAAAAGTTGAGCTATTGCTCAACTTTGGTGTATTTATATTGAATGCTAAAATTGGGACTTTGAACGATCGAGATAAAAACTTTGGACACTAGGATTATCATGTATAGAGATTACAATTTTTTGCAATAGGTCTCCAAATGGGAGATTGTTGTTAATAGAGCCCTATTACCACAACGGCTTTCGATCCGTCAAAACGGGTCCAAAACCGGCCCAAACCGGTTATAATATTATATATATATATATATATATATATATATATATATACACACAGAGAGAGAGAGAAATGGAAATGAGCTGACAGCTCTAGCAAGTTACCTGAGCTGCAGTTCATTTCCACTATCTTCAATAATCTTTTTTAAAAAATTTCTTTTGAATTATGATCTCAACCCCATAGGGTTCACTCATACCCAATTTCTTGGGTTTTAGTTTTGATTTGGACCTCCATCAAATTAATACAAAATTAATGGTTCTCAATGAATAAAACATTTTGTATGCACTCGATGAAAAGGTAATTGAACTCTAAAACTTATGAAATTTAATCCGAAGAAAATTAAAAAGGTAGAGATTGTAATTGTAAAAATAAATTGAAGAAAAATCATTGCATCATTATAATTTTTCCACTAGTTCACGTAACTTTTTCTGAGCTGGCGGCTCACCTACAGTAATCCCATATATATATATATATATATATATATATATATATATATATATATATATATATATATATATATATATATATATATATATATATATATATATATATATATATATATATATATATATATATATATATATATATATATATATATGGATTACTGTAGGTGAGCCGCCAGCTCAGGAAAAGTTATGTGAGTTAGCGGCAAAACTGTAATGATCCAATAATTTTTCTTCAATTTTTTTTGACAATCACTATCTCTACGACTTTAACTTATTTCGGATTAAATTTCATAAATTTTGGATTTAATTTACCCTTTTATCAAGTGCATACAAAATGTTTATTCATTGAAAACCGTTAATTTTGTGTTAGCTTGATGGAGGACCAAATCAAAACTAAAACCAAGAAGTTGGGTATGAGTGAACCCTAGGGGGTCGAGATCATAATCCAAAAGAAATTTTTTTAGAAAAATTATTGGAGATAGTGATAATGAACTGCAGCTCAGATAACCTGCGTGAGCTGTCAGCTCATTTCTATTTTTCTCATATATATATATATATATATATATATATATATATATATATATATATATATATATATATATATATATATGAGGGTGTGTGCTAGGGTTTTTTGGATTAAGCCGGAAAAATAAGAAAAAAGATGGTGGCTGGTTCTTTGTGTCATTGCTTTGGCCGAAGGCAAAAGAGAGTGGCTACATGCAGTTAAAGGAAAAATAATTGCCCGCTGCAATTATTTTTGGCCAACAGGAAGAAAAAAAGGCAGTGGCAATTGCTGCTTATTTGTTCGGCCAAAGGTGAAGCAAAGGAAATTTTCAGCGGCCGAAGCAAAACAAAGGAGAAAATCACTATGACAAGAGGTTAAGGTTTGGTCTCAAATTCTTGTGTGATTTCATCGTAATTTCTCTTGTGGTTGAGAACTAGAAAGTTGTAATCTCTTTTGATATAGTGGAAGTTTTTCGATCGTGTCCCCGTGGACATAGGCACATTGCCGAACCATATTAAATCTGCATGTTCTCTGTCTCTGCTTTTTTTCTTTTCGGTTAACTATTTGATTCCGCTAATTATTACATTAGTATTATTCCTATATTTTTGCTAACATCTTTTCTAACCATCTTCTTTAGTACTCATTTAGAGTTGACTGAACTTTGCAACCCTTTCCTTTATTCTTCTGCAATTATTGTGGGACTACGTATTTATCCATCGGTTCTTTGTTGCTGCTTGTGCTACTCCCAACCAATACACTTATCTGAACATGACTTTGCTGAGCATCAACTTCTTTGCCAATAACCACTTCAGCTCTATAAGACTATAATTTAGCTTTCTTTACTGTCTTTGTCTGTCTTACGGCCTCTAAGGCAGCAATTGCTTGCACCTTCACCTCTTCACTTACCCTTGAGTATGATGCGCAGTTTCCTTTTTTCCAAGCCAATTAAATGTTATTTCATTCGACTTATCCCCTTACTAACTTTATGTTCACAAAATAAACACTTTATTCACATTCTTTACTGCATGTTTTCAGAAAAGATCTTTACCAAAATTTCGGAGGTGCACTATTGTTAGCTTCTGAAGTCATCCTTTATCCCTAAAGAAATAATTAGGGACATTCATATTATCAAATATTTTTTATTCTCAAAAATCATATAACTTGTTTTAATAATATTTAAAATCAACTAGTTATTTTAAATCAAAATACTATCCTTACTAACTAGTTACAGTGAAGAGATACCAACAAATAACTTCCGTAGTTGTTACAATCAAACAACAACCTTCTTCCTTAGTTATTTACTTATTTAAAATAACTAGTTATTTAAAATCAAATTAACTCAAACTATAACCCTCTTCCTCAGTTGTTATAGTGGAGAGAGAGAAATTTTCTCTTCCCTTTAACAACTCCTGAGTTGTTCTTTCTCTACATTGTAACAGTGAAAATCCTTCTTTCCTGTATTCCATCAACCACCATTCAACATACAAAACCACCGGACAATCAAATACAAATCATTCTAACAACTTTTTCTTAAAAAAAATAAATCAAAATGGAATTGATACAATTAAAAAGGAAAATAAAAAATTAAAGAAAAAAAGACATACCTTAAGTCTTGTAAGACCAAGAAATCAATTAAGCCATTGAAATATTGATTGGAGACTCAAAGAGGCAAAATTGAACAAATTAGAATAAAAAATGACCTATTAAAAAAATTAAATAAACAAAATAAAACTTACTATCTGAGAGACCACTGAAGACCACTCGACCATGGGAAAATTGGATTGAAATCACTTTGATTCAACAGTCGGAGGGTAAAAAACCCCAATCAATGCTCAATCGATGAGAAGAGACCGAAAATTTTGGGTTTCTAGGACGAGAGAATCGTGAGAGAGGGCAGACCGATTAGGGTAGAGAAGAGAGAGATGATGGGAGTTATATGGTTTTTGGGTTATCAAATTTAAGTTTAAATCATTTTAAAAATTGACCGATATTCGCCACTATCATATTAACCACTGATTTCATTAAATTGTATCGACGGGAGTCCTAAATCGATATCTCGGCCGAAATATCGTTTGACTCAGCTGAGATTTGGAACAAGGTTAACCCAGTCCAAGTCCAACTCAAATAGGCTCCAAGTCAATCACCTAGGGGAATAATAAATTATTAATCAAGCCCAACAAGAATTCCGCTATCAGGTCTAATTAAAATCCTTCATGGTCAACTCTAGGTATGTCCCATCAAGAGTATGGGTCCCACATTAAATGATTAAAGCTAACCCTCCGTCATCATATAAATAGGCTCAAAGTATAATAGAACCTAAGAACCTCTTTCGCCTTTGTATTCATTTTATTATCAATAATTTATTGACTTGAGCATCAAAGAGTCTTCGATCAGGAACCAAGCCAGGCCCTTAATATTTGTGATCACTGCATAGGTGTCGCTCGGTGTGTGGGAGCTCAAGTATAGGTTTGGGGAGCACCATTGACCTTCCTCTCTCTGCACTATCTAGCCTACTAAGATCCCCGGTTTCATTTATAGGGGGACAAAGCCCTTATCGCTAGTGGCATCACCTATTTCTAATTCCTGCGAGGTGTCAGAGTATGACTCTTGGTGTAAGCTCAATTTGGCTAATATTTCAAAGGAGGTGAGAGTTAGACTAGGACAAAAAATAGCTAATAACTATTATTAAGTTGATTCAAATTCTTTACAAATTTGTATTGTTCCTACTCTTTAAAATTATGTATACAACTAAATGATGATCTGTAACAAACCAAGCTAAAATCCCCTTTTCTTGAAGCACAAATCCTATTAAAAAAAGATTAAATTCCTTATGTATGTAGCTAACATAACCAGACTAGCTTACTAAAAAAAGGAAAAAGTAAATATTATAATTATAGTGATGAAGTATGAGTAATTTAACTGACAAAATATTTTACTAAAATTTGAGTCTCGTTCAAGCATTCGAACGAAATGGTCAAGCGTACCACAAAAATGCTATTTTCAAAACAAACCGTTTAACACTAATGCATTATTGTAACTCATATTTTAAATTGGATCTTTCCATTTATAAGAAAAAGTGATAGTTATATTTAAATTGTTATGTGATCAATTCTTTTATTGGTTATTAGAAAATAATAGTAAGAATATAACAAAGGGTTTAAAGTAGTACGTAATTATTAAATTTATGTTTAAGTGGAATGCCGTTTTCATATGATTAAATGGTATGCAATATTATTTATAATTAATATAGCAACCAAAATCACTTTTGCAAAAAATAACATTATAAGTGTAATATATATTTTCCCTCTTACATACTATTAACTCTTTTGTAAGTTTATGGTTGCAGAATTTACCATAAAAGTAATGGTCTAAGTTTTTTGATTCCTAATGTCTCAAAGGTGTTGCTGAGATTTTAGCAATGAAAGCAGTTCAGAAAGGGGTTAGTTCGGAGTTTTGCTGATGGTTCTGGGAGAATTGACAGGATCCACTGAAAAAAAAAAATTCAGTTTTAATAAGGAGTTCAGTGAAAAAAGAAGAATAATATTTCTGTTTTGATATTTTGTATAAAGCTATGATATATCAGTAAGAAACTTTAAAGGGTGTAATAGTTGAATAGGTACTTTTTGGCTTTTATTGACCTAGTTGGTCGTGTTTTGAATGGAAGGATGGCTAAGGTGATATCCTCATCCTTATTCTCAAAAAATATTACATATAATATTTAAATAATAAAGAATAAATAAAAAAGGGTTAATTACACTCAGACCCCCTATAGTTTTGGGCATGTAACATTTAGACCCCCTAAATTTTAAAACTCTCATTTAGACTCCCTGGACCAGGGGGTCTGAATGTAATTAAAACACGGTGATTTAGATACTTTAGAGAGTCTAAGTGAGAGTTTTAAATTTCAGAGGGTTTAAGTGTTATATGGCCCATACTACAGAGCGTCTGAGTGTAATTAACCCAATAAAAAATAATGTTTTGCTTCATATATATTCTGAATATATCGAATTCCACAGAATTATGCATACACGCATTGCTATTTTCTTTATATATTGTACTAGATATATTAACTCTAAATCAGTACTAGGAATCTAGTTCATAAACTTGTTTACTTAAAGGTAAGAATGGTAAATCATGATGCCACGAATACCTCTTCCAGTGTGCATCTCCTCCCCTGCTGCAACCTCTGCTACAGCAGTGGCTCCACCAGCATCCTACATTTTTTCACTGCATACCTAGCTGGTTTTTACTTTATGTGCCTTGGTTACTATGATAAATCTGGTCAATTTATGAGGACAAAACGTGAACACCCACTGCAGCCAACAACAATCGGGCTATGGAATATACTAGTACGAGAAAAGCCACAGCAGCAATTAATGGTCCATAGAGAAGTCCCTAAGGATAGAAAGAAAAAACATATGGAATCTGATTCTCCAAGCACAGATGAAAGCACCGTATCCCATTATTGAGGATCATATCATCTGTACATACCGATGCTTGGCCCAATCTGCTGAGGGGCTTTCTGTGACCAACTATGATCTCATTCAAGAACAAGTGCACATCAGTGCCGCTCCATTAATTCAGAGTTCATGCCGAACCCCTACATGCTACTAAGGACGATTATATGATCATCTGCATAATATTACATCTCATCTCATTAAGGATGACTTTTGTGGGCAGTAATCGGAACAAGTTGGTTCCTGATTACTAGGGATGGTCATATAATATTCCACATAAACTTATATCTAGTGGACGACCTTTTTTGGGCAGTAACCGAAACAGGTCTGATGCTGCCAAACTTTGTAAATTTCCATCCAGTTATGTCATAGTTTTAATCCTAATCAGTAATGATGATGAGTGCAGAAGATTGTATCACATTTATTGGCACATAGAAGGATACTAAAATTCATGAGAGGGAATTAATGACCGAAAGTAAACCAGAGCAACTCGAAGCTTCCAATTACTTTACACAATTCATGTTCGAAGTTATCCTAAAGCAGAACTTTTACCGGAAATCAACATAAATTCCCCCTTCATTTATGGACCTACAATAATATCCTTCTCAAGGCGATGGAATTAAAGTAGCTCACGTGGGTCTGAGCATCAGAACTAAGTGGCAAAGAGCAGCAACCCCATGCCATGCAATGAGATAACTACTGTTGTTGTTAGGAAACAAACAAAAAGAATCTTCGATCCATGCTTTTCTCCCAAAGCTTTGGATAAAGGAATAGCTTCAACTTAGTTTCGTCCCCAAGTTATTTTCCACTGAAAACAGCCTCTGTAATGAATGGAATACAGAAGTTAGAGGGGGTATGGCACGTGGAAAGGAGTTAATCGTGTAGGATAGATAAACTTAAGGGAAATAAAATTAAGCTTCGTTGAATAATAAAAGTTGACTGCATGAAAAGAGGGTTATACCCTGCTTATATAATTAGATAATTTGGAGAAAAAAGCTAAATCATTCCTAGAGAAGAAATCTAACAAGATTGAGCATTTAAATATAACCCTTATGCAAATTTAAATATTAATCTTAATCTATCTAGCAATTCCCCCTCAAACTCGAGAAGGAAATAAAATGAATTTGTTACAAAATTAATACCCAAGTTCGCAACATATTACAAAAAGAAAAAGTTTGAGTGATTGCTAATGGGATTTCCACCTTGCAAATAAACGAAAAGGAAAAAGTAAAAGCTTATTGCTAATGATGCGCGTAGTATAAAAGCTCAAACGACCGTTAAATGAGAATGGAACCAAAATGAGTGAGGGAAAAAAAGAAAGAAAGAAAGAAAAGAAGCTAACTGCTATTTGAAAAGTACTGTAACGCTCCAGCATCGGGATCGTAGATGGTTGAGTCGTTTGATGTCATGTGATAACATAACTAGCTGTAGTTATACATTAAGTCAATCACAGCAGAATTTAAGCATAACAATTATCAGATAAACAAATATTTTAATTTCAAAATATTATAACTTCTATCAAATAAAACTAGAGAAAAGTAGTTACATGAATATTACCAAAAGAAATAAATACTGTCTCAACTTAAAACCAATAACTATTCCAATGACACTTATTACATATTTAATTAAAATATAAATAAGTCCAACTAATATGAACTAATATCAATCGACTAACCAATCAAAGCTCCTAAAAATAAGCCAGATTTGCTCTGTCTTTGTTGTGTCCACATCTAGGTCTGGATATTCACATCCAGATTGTTACTAAAGTGGCAATAAAGTAATGAAATAAAATAGAGACAAGGTATCAGTGATATAAATAAATTAATAAGAAAACCCCATTGAGTTAATAATGCACATTTTGCTTAATTATTTAGTTAATAGTCTCCTATTTATGGTATTTGGAAATTTTAGGGTAACGTAAAATTGATAAGTCCGAATGCATCTCCATTGCACCCGAGAAAACGATAATAGTAGTATAAATATTATGTTAAACCCAGAAAAATAATAATAGTTAGATTATTACATTGCACGTGGAAAAACGGTAATAGTAATTTATATTTAATTTAACAAGTTATATAAACCGCTATTTACCAAAATCCTGTACTCATTTAGTTCAGTTTTTATTCAGTTTTAGCATAGTTGACATAATGGTAATAGTTGACTGTGATCTAAATCATATACTCCCAAGTGCAAAATATTAAGCAAGTAGTATAAGAGTGGTAAGCCAAGATCGTTCTCTCGAGAATCGTTTTAATTATTGTATAGACACTGAAGAAAAATAAATTATGGAACTTAAAAAGTTACAACTAAAACTAATGATTGAAGATTAATTAGTTTAAAATTAAATTGGTTGGTCAAATAAGTTAACTCTTCTGTAGAATAATTTACTGTATGTGATTTTACTTTTTTATTTCAGTTGTATAGATCATGTAGTTTTCCTACAATCAGATAATATAAATTTATAGCATAATTCAAACAAAGTTATAAACTTGATATTTTGAATAATCTCTCAATTAAATCTTATATGAATTTTGAGTTTATCTACGCATGCAACATGAATAACAAAAATAAATGTCCAAAGTCTAAGTATATACCATGTCTAAATAGTCTACGATGTATCAAAAACTAAGCAATGATTATATTGTCAAACAATAAAATATCAAACGTTCAAAATCATATCTTAATCTTAATCCTTTCAAAGATAATAGAGAATCAAAGATTTCAACTTTACATAAATCAATTAATCATAATAAAGCAAATAGAAGCACATACCAGTAAATTATCTAGGGTTCGTTACCTTATCTGACCAACGCAAGAATTTAGCCGTCTATACTCATCATAACCATCAAAATTTAAATAAAGGACCTTCTTATATTGATTTCTATGAACCAGTACAAAACTAAACACATAAACTTTATCTCTCTATTCTATATTCTCACTTCAATATCTCCTGTTCTACATCTTAAATTGTCAATTGCATTGGGTATTTATAACTCTTACAAAACTTTGGCATGAATTCTATTTACAAGAAAGCTCTACTTTCTCTCAAAAATCTCCAAAAAATCAATTGCGGCCATAGCTTTCCAAAGTCTTTTTTACAGTAGGCCTCAGGTATCTGTCTCAATCGACGACTGTCGACAGCCGGTAGATAATTGTCGATAGCCAGACCTGTAAGCACATAATTCTGAGCTGATATTTGAGATATGTCTCGATTAATCGATTCCTTTACATATAGAACGTTGCAAAAATACTACAAAACATTAGAAAAATATCATAGTAGAGAATTTGATTAATAAAAATAATTTTTTATTAATATCTTGTATTAATCAACAAAATTGGATTATGAGTACGCAAAATAAAGTAAAATAACTACACATTTTACTCGTAATCGCACCCCCAACTTGAGTTTTTGCTAGTCCTTAGCAAAACTATCAAATAAAATAAATCCTAACTATAAAGAAAATAAAATCCTAACTCACTTTCGTAGCAATCACGATTGCACTTAATATGTGCAACAAACCATTAACCCCTAGGTTACCTTAATGGACAAGTATTATCTCGTGAGGGTTTCTACTGATGTTACCCACAAACATCAAGAAATATTTGGTTTAAGAAATAAATAATATGAAAAGTAAGGATAAGTGTAAAATAAAGAAAAAAATATTAGTATTCTATTATTAACTATATATTTTCGTTTTTCATTTCTTTTTCATATCAAACTCAATTAGAGACATGCACATGGATATCTATAAAAATATCAATCATAACAAATCTCTTATAATCAAATATATTTATGCATCTATTATATTTACTTAAATCGTATCATAGATATACTTTTACTTTCAGTTATCTTCACCTATGTACTCTTGTGATCGTGTATATGAATCTTATCATGTTTCACACTCCGATCAAAATTATATGAACCCTTTTCATAATATATGCACATATTGTATACGCATAGACACACTTCCTTTTTTCTCTTATATATATATATATATATATATATATATATATATATATATATATATATATATATATATATATGTATGTATGTATGCACACACACATATACATATATATATATATATATATATATATATATATATATATATATATATATATATATATATATATATATATATATATATATATATATATATATATATATATATATATATATATATATATATATATATATATATATATATATATATATATATATATATATATATATATATATATATATATATATATATATATATATATATATATATATATATATATATATATGTGTGTGTACAAAAGACTAATTGAGTATGTGAGAAAACTAAGATTATAGAGTCTTAGGATTATAAAACTTGGTATATGGATAGAGATAAAAATTAATGGGATAAGTGTGATCATAAATAAACAACTATTTAAGGATGTAGTGGAGATTAGCAGAAAGGGTGATAGAATTTTATTAGTTAAATTTATTTTAGATAGAGAGATTCTTAATATTATTAGTATTTATGTAGTATAATACCCCAAATTTTGAGCTATCTGTATTGCTCTCTTGAAACCAGTGGTGCCGAATAACTCCACCGAAGTCAATTTTGGACACCGAAATAACTTTCGGTTAACATAACTTTAAATCCACAAGTCCAAATGACATTCGGTCTTCGCGATTATTAGTTTTGTAATATTTAGGATTTTTAGAGATTTTTCTTACGAGGCCAAAAAATACTCCCAAAATTGCGAATTTAATAATATTAAAATCATTCTTCCAATTACTTCGGAATTTCGATTCATTTATTCCGGATATCGAAACAACAAACGGATAATTTTGTAGTATTTCCCTCGTCGAGCACTATGTCCTACATAAATTTGGTAGTATTTGAAGAATGTTATACGAAATCAAAATTATTAAATTATTAATAAATAAATTAATTAATTAAAATAAATGTGTTGTCAGTTATTGAGAAGAGGAGTGGCAGGTGGGAGGTAGGTGGCAAAGAAATGAAGAGGAACAATTGATAAAAATAAAATAAAATAAAATGATAAATAAAAACCTCACCCCTCCCTTATCTCTGTCTCATTCTCTCCCTCACTCTCTCTGCCTTCCTTTCTCACTCTCTCTGCCTGCAACCGAACCGAAGAAGAAGAAAAAAAAATAAAAATAAAAATAAAGAGAGTAGAAGAAGAATGAAAATCAAACCGAATCAAAGATTCGAACCGAATATTCAAGATCGAGCCAAGTTAAGTAATACTGCTATTTTCGTTCATTTCGTTATTTTATTTATATCTATTTCGTTAGTTTATTTAGTTTATTTATATCTATTTTCTTTCGTTTATTTATTTAATTTTGTGTACGTAATTTATCTCAAAAATGCTTGGTTCATATTTTGGACAATTAACTGATATTGAGAACTGAACTATATTAGTGGGTCAAATTTAACATATAGATATTGTGATATTTGCTATTTTTAATTAAAAAAGAAAAAAAAAAGAAATTTACGTACCAAAATTATGTAAAATCCGGTTTGCATGCAAATAATAATTTTGCATGCAAACCGTGGGCCTTCAGTATACATATTTGCATGCAAACCCGTGGGCCTTCACCTGTACAAGTAGAGAGAAAAGAAAAAGAAAAAAAAAAAGAAAAAAAAAAAGAGAAAGAAAAAAAATAGAGTTACTGGGCCTGGCCCAGCCCAGAAGATAAAGAAAAAAGAAGGGAAAAAGAAAATCATTAGAAATAGGGAACTGAGCCTGGCCCAACCCAGAAGATAAAGAAAAAAAAGAGAAAGAAAAAAAATAGAAATAGGGAGTGGGCCTCGCCCAGCCTATGAGAAATTAAAAGGAAAAGAAAAAGGAAGATGGGCTGAATTTAATTTGGGCCAGAAAAAAATATATATATATAGAAAAAAATAATAAAAACACTGGGCCGGCCAGCCCAGCCCAGTAAAAGAAAAAGAAAAAGAATATAAAAATGAGTAGGCTTAGGCCTGGGCTGGACAGAAAAGAAAAAGAAAATAAAATTAAAATAAAAATATGAAAAAGTAGGAATTTTCTGGGCTTGGACTTGATGGATTAAATAATTGAGAGATTTAAATTGGACTTAGTTTGGATTAATTAGACATAATTAATAATAGTAATAAATTAGATTTCAATTAAAGGAGAAATGCATAATATATATGATTGAGCCTGGAAATGTAATAAATACATATGTTGGGTTTAAAAATAATGCAGGATTATTATATAATTCACTTGATTCCCAAATTGGGTTATTAATTGACACTGAGAATGAAACCAGATTATTGTAATATTTTTGATAATACGCATTGTAGTACAATTGTGCACTAACATCTATCATGCAACAAGTCATGTGCCTTGATATTACAAATCATGTGTACTAATATATCATGTGTTAATTTATCATGGTACAAGTCATGTGTTTTACATATCACGAGTTTTGATATTACAAGTCATGTATTTTACATGCCACGTACTTTGATATTACAAGTCATGTGTTTTAATATTACAGATCATGTGTTATGATACTACATGTCATGTACAGTCATGAAAATGCAAGCATGTTATCATGAATTGAAAAATAATTAAAGAAAGATTATAAAATTTTAATGTGTAAAATTCAATATGAATACGGGGATGGGAGAAACTATATGATGGATAAGAGCCTTGCTGTATAAGGATTGATTATTTTGTTCGGGCCGGGATTATTTTACTGTAGCGGTCTGGGTGATTACTAGATCACCAATTGATATTTACCCAGAGTGGTAAGTCCGTCACTGTAATACAGTACGGAACATGATTGAGTGCCTAGCGGCATGTCATGGTTCAGCGCCATGAATGTTGAGGCCGGGTCCCGAGTATGCACGGGCACTTATACGATAATGGAGAATAGCGCTATCTTATCCATTAATACAGTTTTAAATTTTAAATTGGACGATGACTGAGACCAATAGAATATATGATTAAATAGATAGAGTAGTTATTGTCAGGTTCATTTATTTATGAATGCTTGATTTCATGTTAATTTATATGTTGCCTTCATGTTACTTTATATGCACACAAACAACACTGGCATAAACATGCTCATGCATACTGATATTCCTGTACTATGATAGTACACAATTCCTATTTTAAATGTATTACTTGCCGGGTTTAATCCCCTGGATTTTGAACCCAGATTTGGAACGTGAAGAAGGGATCCAGCCCCAGTTGAAGACCCGTACTTCGTTAGACAGATCGAGTGACAATAGACTGCGAAGTACCCCTGGAGAACTTTTGTATGTCTTGTTTATATTTCCTTTTGTCTGGGCACTAGTTTTCTCTTCGACTCTTTTGTGTTCATATTTAAAGCAGTGTGCCGTTTTATGTAATAAACTCTTTGTATAAATGAAATCATTTCAGTTTCAGACATGTTATTTTTTCATCTGATTGTGGCAGTAGTTACGATTATTCCAAGATCCTGTGACTGTTGGGTTGTCTAGCGCAAGTAATAAGTAACGTCCTCCGTTTTGGGAAGCAGCTGAAAAACGGGGGCGTTACAGGGTGGTATCAGAGTCTAAGTTTAGGTGGAAGACTATAAGACTACTGTCACATAAGAACATGTCTGTGACTTATTCGTAATAATTGTTTCTTATTCTTTGATATCTATCAGATCTAGTATCGTGCCTATCCTATTGTTTTCTATTCGTTTGAGATATCTATCTTGAATTCTTTTTATTGATTCTTATCTGGTCCGTTGCAGAACAATGTTGATCCGATCTTCTTCGAATATGAGTGTAAGTCCGATAGATGATACGTCTGATCTTAGGAGCCATGAAAAATTGGCATGCGATCAAAATCGGTGTCTAAGATTTGGAATTTTCTGGGATGACTGAGTATTATTGAATATTTGTATAGAACTTTACAAGACCTTATTACTTTAAAAAAACAGATCAGAAAATGAGTTAGAATATGTCTGAACAAATGAATGTAATAAATCATTTGAGAAATTAAAACGGAGTCTAATAACAGTACCAGTTATAGTAATTCTTGATACTTTTGGAGAGGGCATATTCATGCTCTATTTTTATATCATTCGATAAGCAAAGTAATTCTGTAGGCCGTGCATTTAAGATTTAAATTTTCATCTATATCAAGAATTTCAGACGAAACTTAAATGAATTTTAAGTACAAATTTTTTTGGAGAAATATAGTTACATTTGGACATGACTACTATGCCAATCTTAATCATTTGAGATCCAATGTTTTATTGAGTTCCTGTGTTATTAATAGGAAAGAAGAATGAGAGTAAAAAGTTGTGTGTGGACTATAGAGGTTTAAATATAGTAACAATAAAAAAAAAAATCTTTGGAAGAATAAGTGTAAAAATAAAAAGAGATCTTAGAACACTGAAAATTTTGTAGAATTAGTCAAGTTGAAAGTAAAAGATAAGAAATTAATAATAAAGTATAAATTTTATCATGACGGAACATGACATTATATCTTGTTACTCAAGTTAGGCTTATCTTTCCAAATGATTGTCTTATCCATTACTTTTGTTGACCATTTCCCATTTGACATTTTGTACCTTTCATCCGAATATTATCATAATATGATTCCTATCTTAAATCTTTTATATCACAAGTCTTATTAAGTTGGCGAGGCAATTGTAGAAATGTATTCTCTGGCGCCAGCAATTGCAGTCGTTTGATAAGATCATCGTGTGTAATTGAATTCTGTAGTCATGAATTCACTTTTATCTTATATCCCTACCATTTATAGTCTTGTTATTTCAGTATTGTAATAGTTCTGATTTATTCTCTCTTATAAAATCCATTACAATATGTAATAGAATCCTAGAAATTGACTCTATAAAAATATTTGTCACTTGTATCTTTTCTATTACTTAATCAGGATGGCGTGGCATACCGACTTGGTAACAGCTATTCCTGATTCAACTCTGTCTTGCTTTTGTGTTCTTTCACCCAAATAAAATTTCAAGAATAAATTGGGAATCTTGACTATCCATTATCATTTCTATCAAAAACAGAAGTCGTTCATGATGTATTCTATATATCATAATTGAGAAAGCGTTTAACTAGAAGTACAAAATAGTGAATCTATCAAAAATAGACTTGAGAAAAGGCTTAAAGTTTTTATGATTGTTTCAGAAGAAATGAAACAAAAATGAGAAGCGATGTATAAGCATTATTAACTAATAGGAGAAGTCTTGAACAATAACGTAACATCATTAGTTTTTATTTCATGGAATGTACAATCACCTAGAGATTCAACTTGGGAGCTTGAAAAGGACATCAGGATAAAACACATATACCCTTTCTCATAATCAAAAATATGAATTAAATTTCGAGGACGAAATTTTTTTATTAGGTGGGTAGAATATAATACCCCAAATTTTGAGCTACCTGTATTGCTCTCTTGAAACCAGTGGTGCCGAATAACTCCACCGAAATCAATTTTGGACACCGAAATAACTTTCGGTTAACATAACTTTAAATCTACAAACCCAAATGACATTCGGGCTTTGCGATTATTAGTTTTGTAATATTTAGGATTTTTGGAGATTTTTCTTATGAGGCCGAAAAATACTCCCAAAATTGCGAATTTAATAATATTAAAATCATTATTCCAATTACTTCGGAATTTCGATTCATTTATTCCGGATATCGAAACAACAAACGGATAATTTTGTAGTGTTCCCCTCGTCGAGCACTACGTCCTACATAAATTTGGTAGTATTTAAAGAATGTTACACGAAACCAAAATTATTAAATATTAATAAATAAATAAATAAATAAATAAATTAAAATAAATGTGTTGTTAGTGATTGAGAAGAGGAGTGGCAGGTGGGAGGTAGGTGGCAAAGAAATGAAGAGGACCAATTGAAGAAAACAAAATAAAATAAAATGATAAATAAAAACCCCACCCCTCCCTTACCTCTGTCTCATTCGGGAACTTCTAAAGAGGCACAACTTTTTTCCTAGTGAGCCCAGTAAAAACTTCCATAATATTACAATTTTGCTATCGAACTTTTTGGACCAAATTGCCCTTATCTTCCTTCTTCTCTTTTCCTGAGTTCAGTTAACCCAAAAAAAAAAAAAAAAAACTCCTATAATCTGTAGCGAAGGCGGCGATAGCGGGTAAAAGAGTGAGAAGAGAGATTTGATAGTATTAGGTTTAGATAAGAGAAGAGGAAGAGGAAGGAGTAGTTAGGTATTTGGGTTAGAGATGATTTTTTTGGAAGAGAAGAAAAGAGAGGCAGAAAACTCCGGTCCGGACTGCGAGTCCGGACAAATATCTCCGGTCCGGACTGACAGTCCGGACAGGAAATATCCTGTCCGGACTGGAAGTCCGGACAGAGTCTCCCTGTCCGGACTGCCAGTCCGGACAGGATCTCCCTGTCCCGACTGCCAGTCCGGACAGGGAGACTCTGTCCGGACTGCCAGTCCGGACAGGGAGTTAAATAGGTTTTGTTTTGCCCATTATCCACAAAATCATTGTAGCATATCGGTGAGTAGTCTTGCCTATTACGCAAGTGGCCCTAGTTTGATCCCTGGCAACAGCGTTTATTTTAGATTTTTATCTATTTTTTCAAATAGTGGTAAATTTAGTTCAGATCCTTTTTTGATGACTAATTTTTACATTACCCTTTTCACATACAAAACAAACTCTTTTACTTTATAAACAAATTTTTCCTTTCATTTTTTATGTACCCTTTTAAAATCCGTGTTACTTCTATTAACAATAAGGAAAATAGAATTAAATACTTTACAAACCATTGCAGAAAAAAAAAAAAAACACAAAGTTTAGTTCATTCTATGCAACAAATACAAAAAATTCATTCATCTCTCAAATTTGTACACAGTTTAGTTCTTTCCAACTACATATTACATCAATAACACATAAATACGAAATTCAAATTCAAATAACAATGTAAATTCACACAATGAGAATTATGAACAAATTAGGCCATAATTAGAAACAATATTACATAAAAAAATATATACAAGACCCCAATACACCATCCCAATTAAAACAACATTACATAAAAAAATTTCATATATTATTAAAAACCTTCCACCTCCATGACCCTAATGCACTATCCTCAATCTTATAATCAAAACCCCCTCCACTATCCTCAACATTACACCGATACACCGATATAATGATACACTGATACATCGATATACCGATACAATAATACACTGATACACCGATACAATGATACTCCTGATACACAAATGCAATGATACTCCTGATACACCGATATAATGATACAATGATACACTGATACACCGATACAATAATACAACGATACAATAACTGATACAATGATATAGTGAAGATTATAAACAAGGTCCCATATGTATAAAACAAATAAGATCTCATGCAAAATAAAGAAATAAGATCAAATACAAACGTAGTGCATATATTCCTCGAACAAAAAGCAAATAATAGGGTTCATTACAAACAAAAACCATATATTCTATAAATTCTTCAAAATGTTTGAAAAAAATAATTACACCGGCCACTTGAAGTTCCTTACAATATCCATATCAATACACAACTAATATAATCTAATCACTGTCTCCTTGTCTTCCTCGGGAGTTGACGTCTGCTTCTGATTCGAGACATAAATGCCGTATCGGGTGCATCAGGAGTGGATTGATTTTGTCTTTGTTCCTCTGCTTGCTCTTCTGGTGGTTCTTCTGGCTGAGTGCAACCAGTTAGCACGGCTTTAATCTTCACAAGTGCACTAAATAACATCCTATGCCACTCTTGAATGCCTTCTCCCCTTGCGCAAGTAATGTATCCATTATTGCTTCTATGCGTGTATATCTCTGTAATATTAATGAAGGAAAAAAAATAAGCATCAGATAAACTTGGTACTATATGGGACTTAAATATTATATTTTCTATGTGTAAGTAAGTAGTAACAAAGTATAATTTACTACAAATATCATATTTTCTCTATTTATTTTTTTGCTGCAATATAGTGTAATATTAAAATTTAAAGACACTGAAACCGTCTTTTGTTACTTAATCAACCATTAGAACAATACTATTAAACTTATAAATTAACTACTAAATTTTAATATTAACGTCCATAATTAGAAAAATAACTAAATTTTCGCATATTTTACAACTACGATTACAATATTATATTTTCTTCATAATTATAATCTAAATATTAAAAATCAAAATTAACAAAAAAAATGTTAGAACCAATTTTGTTAGTTCACTCTTTCTCCTCTCCATCCCAACAAAATCACAATGAATACTTGTTTGATCCAAAAATAAAAAATTTTAAATTTTAAAATAAATATTACTAAATTAAGAAAACTCACCTACTAATGGAGGGAAGTCGACGGCGGCGACGGGAGAACACCGTCAGCGGCGGCGATGTCGGCGACAGCGGCGGGTTCGGCGGCGGCAATGGGTTCAGCGGATGGGAGAGAGAGGAGATTTGGAAGGAAAAGGAGGTAGAGAAAATAATAGAGAGGATGAGGGGAAGTGGGGGGGAGAGGGAGGAAGAAGTTAGGGTTTTGGGTTAGGGAGGTCGGAGGAGAAATGAGGAGAGAAGAGGGAGATGAAAAATATATAGCTCAAGGGTATTTTCGGAATACCAATGTGCTCACTAAGAAATTCTTCTATTTACTAAAAACACAGTGGGCTCACTAGGAAATTTGGGCTCACTAGGAAAAAAGTTGTGCCCCTTTAGAAGTTCCCGTCTCATTCTCTCCCTCACTCTCTCTGCCTGCAACCGAACCGAAGAAGAAAAAAAAAAAAAAAAAATAAAATAAAGAGAGTAGAAGAAGAATGAAAATCAAACCGAATCGAAGATTCAAACCGAATATTCAAGATCGAGCCAAGGCAAGTAATACTGCTATTTTCGTTCATTTCGTTATTTTATTTATATGTATTTTCGTTCGTTTATTTAGTTTATTTATATCTATTTTTGTTCGTTTATTTATTTAATTTTGTGTACGTAATTTATCGCAAAAATGGTTGGTTCATATTTTGGACAATCAACTGATATTGAGAACTGAACTATATTAGTGGGTCAAATTTAACATATATAGATATTGTGATATGTACTATTTTTAATTTAAAAAAAGAAAAAAAAGAAATTTACGTACCAAAATCATGTAAAATCCGGTTTGCATGCAAATAATAATTTTGCATGCAAACCGTGGGCCTTCACGTATACATATTTGCATGCAAACCCGTGGGCCTTCACCTGTACAAGTAGAGAGAAAAGAAAAAGAAAAAAAAAGAAAAAAAAACATAGAGTAACTGGGCCTGGGCCAGCCCAGAAGATAAAGAAAAAAGAAGGGAAAAAGAAAATGATTAGAAATAGGAAACTGGGCCTGGCCCAGCCCAGAAGATAAAGAAAAAAAAAGAGAAAGAAAAAAAAATAAAAATAGGGAGTGGGCCTGGCCTAGCCCATGAGAAATTAAAAGGAAAGGAAAAGAAAAGGGAAGATGGGCTGGATTTAACTTGGGCCAAAAAAAAAATATATATATAGAAAAAAATAATAAAAATAATGGGCCAGCCAGCCAAGTAAACGAAAAAGAAAAAGAAAATAAAAATGAATGGGCTTGGACCTGGGCTGTACAAAAAAGAAAAGGAAAATAAAATTAAAATAAAGATATGAAAAAGTAGGAATTTTCTGGGCTTGGGCTTGATGGATTAAATAATTGAGAGATTTAAATTGGACTCAGTTTGGATTAATTGGACATAATTAATAATAGTAATAAATTAGATTTCAATTAAAGGAGAAATGCATAATATATATGATTGAGCCTGGAAATGTAATAAATACATATGTTGGATTTAAAAATAATGCAGGATTATTATATAATTCACTTGATTCCCAAATTGGGTTATTAATTGACACTGAGAATGAAACCAGATTATTGTAATATTTTTGATGATATGCATTGTGGTATAATTGTGCACTAACATGTATCATGCTACAAGTCATGTGCCTTAATATTACAAATCATGTGTACTAATATATCATGTGTTAATTTATCATGCTACAAGTCATGTGTTTTACATGTCACGAGTTTTGATATTACAAGTCATGTGTTTTACATGTCACGTGCTTTGATATTACAAATCATGTGTTTTAATATTACAAATTATGTGTTATGATACTAAATGTCATGTACAGTCATGGAAATGCAAGTATGTTATCATGAATTGAAAAATAATTAAAGAAAGATTATATATTTTTCATATGCAAAATTCAATATGAACACGGGGATGAGAGAAACTATATGATGATGAGAGCCTTACCGTATAAGAATTGATTGTCTTGTTAGGGCCGAGATTCTTGTACTGCAGCGGCCTGGGTGGTCACTGGATTACTAATTGATATCTACTCAGAGTGGTAAGTCCGTCACTGTAATACAGTATAGAACGTGATTGAGTGCCTAGCGGCATGTCATGGTTCAGCGCTATGAATATTGGGGCTGGGTCCCGGGTATGCACGGGCACTTATACGACAATAGAGAATAGCGCTATCTTATCCATTAATACAGTTTCAAATTTTAAATTGGACGATAACTGAGACCAATAGAATATATGATTAAATAGATATAGTAGTTATTGTCATGTTCATTTATTTATGCATGCTTGACTTCATGTTAATTTATATGTTGCCTTCATGTTACTTTATATGCACACAAACAACACTGGCATAAACATGCTCATGCACACTGATATTCCTGTACTATGATAGTACACAATTCCTATTTTAAATGTATTACTTGCCGGGTTTAATCCCCTGAGTTTTGAACCCAGATTTCGAACTTGAAGAAGGAAATCCAGCCCCAGTTGAAGACCCGTACTTCGTTAGACAGATCGAGTGACAATAGGCTAGCGAAGTACCCTTGGAGAACTTTTGTATGTCTTGTTTATATTTCTTTTTGTCTGGGCACTACTTTTCTCTTCGACTCTTTTGTGTTCATATTTAAAACAGTGTGCCGTTTTATATAATAAACTCTTTGTATAAATGAAATCATTTCAGTTTCAGACATATTATTTATTTATCTGATTGTGGCAGTAGTTACGGTTATTCCAAGATCCTGTGACTGTTGGGTTGTCTAGCGCAAGTAATGAGTAACGTCCTCCGTTTTGGGAAGCAGCTGAAAAAATGGGGCGTTACATGTATCACAAGTAGGACTTGATAAATCTATTAAACGTTAATTTTGGGAGGATCTAAATGAGATAATATATGAAATACCTGCTAGAGAATTTTTTTTTTTTTATTAGTAGTGATCTTAATGGACATATAGAAACTAGTCGTATATAGAGGATTTGATTTTGGAGAAAAAAATCAAGTATTTAACTCAATTCTATTTTCCTTGTTGTATGATTTGATTCTAGCGAATATTTGGTTCAAAAAGAGAGTTTCATACTCATTTAAAAGTGGATCGAGTATAAGCCAAATAAATTTCTTTTTAACTAGAAGTGTAGATAAAAATAGTTGTATCGATTGTAAGATAGTGTCAGGTGAGAGTATAATAACATAACATATGCTCTTACTTTTAGATATTTGGATTAGAAGGATATGTAGAAAGACTAAACATAACTTAGATCATAAAATTAAGTGGTGGCGATTAGAACATAATCGAATTTTTTTTGTAAATAGAGTAGTACAGGACGTAGATTGGAAGGACCATGATAATTCCGATATAACATGGAATAAAATAGCTAGCTGCATCAGAAAGATAGTTAAATATATATTTGATGAGTCGACAGATGATGCCCCACAATGTAACAACATATCACTGTAGAATGAAGAGGTAAAAATTGCTATTAAAATCAAGGTTGACCTTTACAAAGATTTAAAGAAGAATAATGACAGAACAATTTTTGAGAGGTATAAGTTAGCGAAGGAGGAGGCTAACAAAACTATTCATGATGAAAAAACTAAATTATACAAACAAGTATACGAGAAGTTGGATAATAAAGAGGTAAAAAATAATATAAATAGAATTGATCGAATGAGAGAGAGAAAGTCTAGAGACTTATATAGTGTAAAGTATATTAAAAATGAGGATCAAAAGGTTATAGTTGGAGATGAAGAGATAAAAAAAAAGGATGGAGAGATTATTTTGAAATATTATATAATGATAATTTTTCTCAAAATTTGGAAGACCTTATTGTTCATTCTGAGAATATGAATCATAGTTTTATTCGTAGAATTAAAAAAATCTAAAGTAAAAGAGAATTTAAAGAGAATGAAATCAAGAAAAACTGTTAGTCTAGATGAGATTTCTATTGAGATATGGAGATATTTAGAAGAGATTTGTGTGAGGTAGTTGATAGACTTCTTTAACAAAATTTGACAAATTTAAAAAATGCCAAATGAATGAATAAACAGTACCCTAGTATCTCTATATAAGAACAAGGGTTATATTTATAGTTGTTCTAACTACTATAATAAAAAAAACTCAGTGTCACAATATAAAGCTTTGGAAAAGGATAATTAAATATATATTTAGACATACTGTTAAAATATCAGAGTGTCAATTTGGATTCATGTTGATGCGATCAACGATAAAAACTATTCATCTACTTCATCAACTTATAGAGCGATTTCGAGAGAAAAATAAAGATTTCCATATGGTTTTTATTGATTTAGAGAAAACTTATAATAAGGTACTACGATAGGTGTTTTGGTGGATATTGATGAAGAAAAAAATAACATAATTAAGGACATGTTTAATGGAGTAGTATCCAATGTCAGAACTTATGATGGTCTAACAAGTGATTTTTCAATCATAATTAGATTACATCAAGAATCTGCATTGAGTCTCATAGTGATGGATGAGCTTACTAATTCTATTCTCAATGAGATACCTTGATGTATGTTATTTATTGATGATATTATATTAATTGATGAGACAAGAGCAAAGGTGAATACCAAGTTAGAGTTATGGAGGCAAACATTAGAATCTAGAGGTTTTAAATTGCGTAGGTCCAAACCATAGTATATGGTGTATAAATTTAGTAAACGACGAATCCAAGACTATAGTGTAGTAACACTGGATGGACAAAAGATACAAATGAGCAGTCAGTTTAGGTACTTGACTACTATTATTCAAAATAATGAAGAGATTGATAGTAATTTCAATTATAGGATCCAATCTGGCTGCTTGAAATAAAGGAGTGCAATGTGACCGTAACATTCCATTAAGACTGAAAGAAAATTTTTATAGGACTACTATTAGGCCAGTTCTATTATATGGCACGGAGTGCTGAGTTATAAAGAAACATCATTTATAGAAGATCAATGTAATAGAGATACATATGTTTTGTTTGTTGGATGTGTTGCAACACTAAGAGAAATAAAGTGAGAAATGAAAATATTCATGCTAAGGTAGATGTACCTTCCATCGAAGAGAAGATACGAGACAATTGTTTGCGATGATTTGGTCATGTACAATGTAAATCTACAAATGTACTAATTCAATGAGGAGAGCTTATCAATATTGGACTAGTTAAAAGAGCAAAGGGAAGACCGAAAAAAATATAGATAGAGGTAATACGAAAAGATATGGATTCTAGAGGTTTAAATGAGAGCATATTACACAATAGGAATGAATGGAGAAGGATTACCGGTGTGAGCAATCTAACATGATTCTCTTTTAGTTCGTGTAGCATATCCTAAGTACTTGGGACAGAAGGCTTAGTTGTTGTTATTGTTGTTTGTTGTTGCTTGTTCTTTTCCACTCTTTTTCTTTTATAATTCCTAATTCCTCCCAAAATATAACAAACATTAATCAAATTTCACTTTCAATGTATGGATTTTATATATGTTAATTATTCAAGTAACCTTTGAATTATTATGCTAAAAAGTTGAAATTTTTATTTGATTTCATTTTTGAATTAGCATATATTTTCAATTATTCAGAAAACTTCATCAAAAATCCATAAAAATTAGCTAAAACCACTCCAAATAAACTAAGAAGTTCGAATCTACCTTTAATATACTCTAATTCATTCATATAAATTATAGACCTAGGTTTTTTGATACAAAAATCTACTTTTTACAAAAAACAACCCATAAAAAAATTCAAGAGAAGAAAATTTACTTGCTTAGAGATCTTTGAAAATTTGAAAAGAAATCCAAAGGATTTGGTTTTAGCCTTCAAAAGGGAAATTTTTTCCTCTTGAGTGTTATGGAAAGAGGCTAGGATTTTGTTGGGGAAAAAAAGAATCTCACAGAAATATTTATAAATGGGGCCTTACTGTCGACAGCTATCAATAGCGGTTTCGACAACCGCTCTCGGGTAGGTCAATTTTTTGCCATAAGAGTTTGGCTGTCGACAGCCACTTCGACAATAGCTTTGAAAGTCATGCTTTGGTGAGAACTGCATCAAGCCAAATTTTTTTTTTTAAAGACAAACTAAAATGGTTAGAAAAATTTGAAAATTTTGAAAACCATTTACAAAATATTTATGTTTTGAAAATATTTTGTAAACAATTTTTCTTTTTTGAAGACATGATAAGTATAAAACGAAGGTTAACTTCATAAGGAATACCACCAATTTAAGTATAATTATGAAAAATTGCTTAGATATTACATCATTTTGCTGCTTATAGTGTATCATCTACAAAACAAAAATTGTTAGTACATAATATACAATAATATATAATGTGTCTTTGTTAAGTTTGTATTATGGAGATGTTGGAGGATCCACTAAATTATAAGATTCCTCCATGTGTTTTGAAAATTCTAAGTAATGCTTTAAATGTTTTCCATTCGCTATAAATGTATGACCATTTTAAGGATTTTCAAAATCAATTGTGTCATGTGGATATACAATTTTAACAATAAATGGTTCGATTTATCGTGAATGTAATTTTCCTAAAAATAGATGAAGGCATGAATTATAAAGAAGCACTTTGTTGGATGGATAAAAAATCCGGCGCATGATATGGTGATCAAGCCATATTTTCTTTTTTTCCTTTGAAATGCATGAGTTGTCATATGCATTATGTTATAACTCTTCCAACTCATTAATTTTAACTTTCGTAATGGGCCAGTTGAATTAATATTTAAACTAACTGATTTGATTCCCAATATGCTTTGTGCTCAATCTCTACGCGTAAATGGCAAGCTTTTCCATAGACTGCTCTGTATGGAGACATGTCTAAGGGTGTTTTAAATGTAGTATGGTAAACCCATAAAACGTCAATTAGTACGAACGGTCAATTTTTACAAAACTGATTAACCATTTTCTCTAAAATTTGCTTATTTCCCTATTGGCCAATTCAACTTATCCATTCGACTGTAGGTAATAGGGTGTAAAAATTTTATGTGTAATGTGATATTTCTTTATCAAATTTTCAAAGATTTTATTGCAGAAATGAGAACCCCTGTTGCTTATTATGCCTTTAGAAACTCCAAATCTAAATAATATATGTTCCTTTGGAAATTTGATAATGGTTTGTTGATCATTGTTTCTACATGTCGCGGCTTCCACCTATTTAAAGACATAATCGACTGCTGCAAGGATAAAAACATATCTATTAGAAATAGGAAACGGTCCCATAAAGTCATGCCCCAACAATCAAAAATCTCAATTGTAAGAATTGGTGTTAGAGGTATATCATTCTTCGGGTTAATACTCCTATTTTTTGACATGACTGATAGTGTTTGCAATATTCATATGGGTCTCTAAATATAATGAGCCAATGGGATGCACATTAGAGTATTTTGCTACCATCTTTTTAGACAAAATGACGCCCACATGCTTCTAAATGATAGAAGGCAATCATGTCTTGAATCTCATTATCAGGCAAACAATATCTGATGATCTGATTTGAACAACATTTAAATAAATAAGGGTCGTTATAAGACAAACGACACACCTCACATAAGAATCGTCGTTTATTTTGTGCACTCCAGTGGTTCGAGATTCCACTTGCAAGAAGAAAATTAAAAAAATCAACATACCAGAGAGCTATTCTAATTAAAAATAGTTGCTTATTAGGAAATGAGTTCCTAATAGGTAGCTTATCATTATCAAATATCAAACGAGAGAGATGATTAGTAATCACATTCTCTACACCCTTTTTAACTTTAATTTCAAAATTAAATTCTTGTGGAAGTAGTATCCATCGAATTAGTCATGGTTTTCCATCTTTCTTTGACAAAATATATTTGAGTACCGAACGATCTGTAAAAATAGCCACATATGGGCCCAAAATATATGAATGAAATTTATCAATAGCAAAAACTACGGTTAGAAACTCCTCTATTATTGTATAATTTGTCTGTGTATCATTAAGAGTATTGCTTATGTAGTAGACGACATAGGGCTTCTTGTCTCTTCGTTACCCCAGTACTGCTCCAATTTTGTAGTCTCTTAGGTCACATATTATTTTGAATGAAAGTAACCATTCCAGAGATTGTATTATTAGGGCTGTGATGAGCATCTCCTTAAATTTGTTGAAAACTGTCTGGTATGCCCATGTCCACTAGAACTGCACATCTTGCGCAAGAAAGTAAGAAAGAGGTCAAGCAATAATACTAAAATCCTTTATATACCTTCTATAAAAGGCTTTTTGTCCTAAGAATGAACGTGAAGTACACAACCTTAGTTTTATCTACTTACATCCTTTTAGATGAAACTATATAGTCTAATACAATATATTTTGTAACCATAAAATGGCATTTCTTCTAATTTACGAGCAAACTCTTTTGTTAGCATCTTTCAAGCACTGCTCCTAAATTAGACAAACATGATCGAAATGATTTCCAAATATGGACAAATCATCCACAAATATCTCTAGAAAGTATCAAACTATATTGCTAAAGATACTTATCATACATCTCTGAAATATTACAAGCGCATTGCATGATCCAAACGACATTCTTCTAAAAGTAAATACGCCATGTGGGCAGGTAAAAGTTGTCTTTTCCTTATCCTCTAAAGTAATTTAATTTGATACTAGGTTGAATAATCATAAGAAAATAATAAAATTCATGACCAGAAACTATTTCAAGCACTTGGTCAAGAAATAGTGCCGAAAAGTGATCTTTTTGTATTACTCGATTCAGTTTTCTATAATCAATGCACATATGCTAACGCATGTTGTATGAGTGGGTATCATCTCTCCATTCTTATTTTTAACAAATGTTATCCTACTTTTTCGAAACAAGTTAGATTGGACTTTCCCACTTACTATCAGTAATTGGATAGATAATGCAGTATCAAGAAGTTTCAACACTTCGGCTTTAACCACTTTCTTCATGACAGGGTTAAACTTTCATTGTATTTGCCTTATTGGCTTGGCTCCATCCTCAAAGGTGATGTGATGTGTATAAATAAGGAAATCCATACCTTTTATGCCCGCTATATTCCATCCAAGAGCTCCTTTAGACTTTCGCAATGTCAATAGTAATCGCTCTTCTTAATTCTCTTCAAGATACATTGAAATAACTACTGGAAAAGTTTTGTTAGGTTCCAAAAATGCATACTTGAGATTTTCGGATAGCGGTTTTAGTTCAAGTATTGGTGGTTGGATATCTGATGATATTAATTTCTTTGTAATTTGAGGCAACTCTTAGTATACTTCCTTGGTTTTCCATTTTTTTTGACAAAATATATTTGAGTACTGAATGATCTATAAAAATAGCCACATCTAAGCCCAAAATATATGAAGAAAATTTATCAAGAGCAAAAATTACGGCTAGAAACTCCTCCGTTATTGCATAATTTGTCTGTGTATCATTAAGAGTCTTGCTTATGTAGTAGACGACATTGGGCTTCTTGTCTCTTTGTTACCCTAGTACTGCTCCAGTTTCGTAGTTGCTTAGGTCACACATTATTTTGAATGGAAGTAACCATTCCGGAAATTGCATTTCTAGTGTTGTGATGAGCATCTTGTTAAGTTTGTTGAAAACTGTATGGCATGTCTGTGTCCACTCGAACTGCACATCTTGCACAAGAAAGTAAGAAAGAGGTCGAGCAATAGTACTAAAATCTTTTATATACCTTCTATAAAAGGCTTGATGTCCTTAGAATGAATGTGAAGTACACTCAACCTTAGCTTTATCTACTTACATCCCTTAAGATGAAACTATATAGCCTAATACAATATATTTTGTAACCATAAAATAGCATTTCTTCTAATTTACGAGCAAACTCTTTTGTTAGCATCTTTCAAGTGCTGCTCCTAAATTAGACAAATATTATCGAAATGATTTCCAAATATGGACAAATCATCCACAAATGTCACTAGAAAGTATCAAACTATATTGCTAAAGATACTTATCATATATCTTTGAAATATTGCAAGCGCATTGCATGATCCAAACGGCATTCTTCTAAAAGTAAATATGCCATGTGGGCAGGTAAAATTTGTCTTTTCCTTATCCTCTAAAGTAATTTAATTTGATACTAGGCAGAATAACCATAAGAAAATAATAAAATTCATGCCCAGCATCTGTTTCAAGCATTTGGTCAAGAAATAGTGATGGAAAGTGATCTTTTCGTATTACTCGATTTAGTTTTCTATAGTCAATGCACATATGCCAACTCGTGTTGTACGAGTGGGTATCATCTCTCTATCCTCTATTTTAACAAATGTTATCCTACTCTTTTTTGGAACAAGTTAGGTTGGACATTCTCACTTACTATCAGTAATTGGATAGATGATGCAGTATCAAGAAGTTTCAACACTTCGGCTTTAACCACTTTCTTTATGACAAGGTTAAACTTTCATTGCATTTGCCTTATTCGCTTGGCTCCATCCTCAAAGGTGATGTGATGTGTATAAATAAGGAAATCCATACCTTTTATGCCCGCTATATTCCATCCAAGAGCTCATTTAGACTTTCGCAATGTCAATAGTAATCGCTCTTCTTAATTCTCTTCAAGATACATTGAAATAACCACTAGAAAAGTTTTGTTAGGTTCCAAAAATGCATACTTGAGATTTTCGGATAGCGGTTTTAGTTCAATTATTGGTGCTTGGATATTGGATGATATTAATTTCGTTGTAATTTGAGGCAACTCTTAGTATACTTCCTTGGTTTTCCATTTTTTTTGACAAAATATATTTGAGTACTGAATGATCTGTAAAAATAGCCACATATGAGGCCAAAATATATGAATGAAATTTATCAAGAGCAAAAATTACTGCTAGAAACTCCTCTGTTATTGTATAATTTGTCTGTGTATCATTAAGAGTCTTGCTTATGTAGTAGACAACATTGGGCTTCTTGTCTCTTTGTTACCCTAGTACTGCTCCAATTTCTTATTTGCTTAGGTCACACATTATTTTGAATGGAAGTAACCATTCCGGAAATTGTATTATTAGTGCTGTGATGAGCATCTCCTTAAGTTTGTTTAAAACTGTATGGCATGTCTGTGTCCACTCGAACTGCACATCTTGCATAAGAAAGTAAGAAAGAGGTCGAGCAATAGTACTAAAATCCTTTATATACCTTCTATAAAAGGCTTTATATCCTAAGAATGAACGTGAAGTACACTCAACCTTAGCTTTATCTACTTACATCCCTTTAGATGAAACTATATAGCCTAAAACAATATATTTTGTAACCATAAAATGACATTTCTTCTAATTTATGAGCAAACTCTTTTGTTAGCATCTTTCAAGCATTGCTCCTAAATTTGACAAATATTATCGAAATGATTTCCAAATATGGACAAATCATCCACAAATGTCTCTAGAAAGTATCAAACTATATTGCTAAAGATGCTTATCATATATCTTTGAAATTTTGCAAGCAAATTGCATGATTCAAACGACATTCTTCTAAAAGTAAATATGCCATGAGGGTAGGTAAAAGTTATCATTTCCACTCTAAAGTAATTTAATTTGATACTAGGCAGAATAACCATAAGAAAATAATAAAATTCATGCCCAACAACTGTTTCAAGCACTTGGTCAAGAAACAGTGATGGAAAATGATATTTTCGTATTACTCGATTTAGTGTTCTATAGTCAATGCACATATGCCAACTCATGTTGTACAAGTGGGTATCATCTCTCTATTCTCATTTTTAACAAACGTTATCCTACTCTTTTTCGGACCAAGTTGGGTTGGACTTCCCACTTATTATCATTAATTGGATAGATGATGCAGTATCAAGAAGTTTCAACACTTCGGCTTTAACCACTTTCTTCATGACAGGATTAAACCTTCCTTGCATTTGCCTTATTGGCTTGGCTCCATCCTCAAAGGTGATGTGATGTGTATAAATAAGGAAATCCATACCTTTTATGCCCATTATATTCCATCCAAGAGCTCCTTTAGACTTTTGCAATGTCAATAGTAATCGCAATTCTTAATTCTCATCAAGATACATTGAAATAACCACTGGAAAAATTTTGTTAGGTTCCAAAAATGCATACTTGAGATTTTCGGATAGCGATTTTAGTTCAAATATTGGTGGTTGGATATCTGATGATATTAATTTCTTTTCAATTTGAGGCAACTCTTAATATACTCCCTTGGTTTTCCATTTTTTCTGACAAAATATATTTGATTACCGAATGATCTATAAAAATAGCCACATATGAGCCCAAAATATATGAATGAAATTTATCAAGAGCAAAAATTATGGCTAGAAAGTCGCTTGTTATTGTATAATTTTTCTCCGTATCATTAAGAGTCTTGCTTATGTAGTAGACGACATAGGGCTTCTTGTCTCTTCATTATCCTAGTACTGCTCCAATTTCGTAGTCGCTTAGGTCACATATTATTTTTAATGGAAGTAACCATTCCGGAGATTGCATTATTAGAGCTGTGATGAACATCTCCTAAAGTTTTTCGAAAACTGTCTGGCATATCTGTGTCCACTCGAACTGCACATCTTGCGCAAGAAAGTAAGAAAGAGGTCGAGCAATAGTACTAAAATCCTTTATATACCTTCTATAAAAGGCTTTATGTCCTAAGAATGACGTAAAGTACACTCAACCTTAGCTTTATCTGCTTACATGCCTTTAGATGAAACCATATAGCCTAATACAATATATTTTGTAACCATAAATTGGCATTTCTTCTAATTTACGAGCGAACTCTTTTGTTAGCATCTTTCAAGCACTGCTCCTAAATTAGACAAATATGATCGAAATGATTTCCAAATATGGACAAATCATTCACAAATGTCTCTAGAAAGTATTAAACTATATTGCTAAAGATACTTATCATACATCTTTGAAATATTGCAAGCGCATTGCATGATCCAAACGACATTCTTCTAAAATTAAATATGCCACATGGGCAGGTAAAAGTTGTGTTTTCCTTATCCTCTAAAGTAATTTAATTTGATACTAAGATGAATAACCATAAAAAAATAATAAAATTCATGCCCAGCAACTATTTCAAGCACTTGGTCAAGAAATAGTGGCGGAAAGTTATCTTTTCTTATTACTCGATTCAATTTTCTATAGTCAATGCACATACGCCAACTCATGTTGTACGAGTGGGTATCATCTCTCCATCCTCATTTTTAACAAATGTTATCCTACTCTTTTTCGGAACAAGTTGGGTTGGACTTTCCCACTTACTATCAGTAATTGGATAGATGATGCAGTATCAAGAAGTTTCAATACTTCGGCTTTACTTTCTTCATGATAGGGTTAAACCTTCACTGCATTTGCTTTATTGGCTTGGCTCCATCCTCAAAGGTGAAGTGATGGGTATAAATAAGGAAATCCATACCTTTTATGCCTGTTATATTCCATCCAAGAGCTCTTTTAGACTTTCACAATGTCAGTAGTAATCGCTCTTCTTAATTCTTTTCAAGATACATTGCAATAACCACTGGAAAAGTTTTGTTAGGTTCCAAAAATGCATACTTGAGATTTTCGGATAGCGGTTTTTGTTCAAGTATTGGTACTTGGATATCGGATGATATTAATTTCTTTGTAATTTGAGGTAACTCTTCGTATACTTCTGTGGTTTACCATCTTTTTTTGACAAAATATATTTGAGTACCGAATGATCTGTAGAAATAGCAACATATGAGACCAAAATATAAGAATAAAATTTATCAAGAGCAAAAATTACCGCTAGAAAATCCTCTGTTATTGTATAATTTGTCTGTGTATCATTAAGACTCTTGCTTAAGTAATAGACGACATAGGGCTTCTTGTCTCTTCGTTACTCTAGTACTGCTCCAACTTCGTAGTCGCTTAGGTCACACATTATTTTGAATGGAAGTAACCATTCCGGAGATTGTATTATTAGTGCTGTGATGAGCATCTCGTTAAGTTTGTTGAAAACTGTCTGACATGTCTATGTCCACTCGAACAGCACATCTTGCGCAAGAAAGTAAGGAATAGGTCGAGCAATAGTACTAAAATCTTTTATATACCTTCTATAAAAGGCTTTATGTCCTAAGAATGAACGTGAAATACACTCAACCTTAGCTTTATCTACTTACATCCTTTTGGATGAAACTATATAGCCTAATACAATATATTTTGTAACCATAAAATGGCATTTCTTCTAATTTTGGAGGAAACTCTTTTGTTAGCATCTTTCAAGCACTGCTCCTAAATTAGACAAATATGATCGAAATGATTTCCAAATATGGAAAATCATCCACAAATATCTCTAGAAAGTATCAAACTATATTGCTAAAGATACTTATCATAAATCTTTGAAATATTGCAAGCGCATTGCATGATCCAAACGACATTCTTCTAAAAGTAAATATGCCACGTGGGTAGGTAAAAGTTGTGTTTTCCTTATCCTCTAAAGTAATTTAATTTGATACTATGAAGGATAACCATAAGAAAATAATAAAATTCATGTCAAGCAACTGTTTCAAGACTTGGTCAAGAAATAGTGGCGGAAAGTTATCTTTTCATATTACTCGATTCAATTATCTATTGTCAATGCACATATGCCAACTCGTGTTGTACGAGTGGGTATCATCTCTCTATTCTTATTTTTAACAAATGTTATCCTACACTTTTTCGGAACAAGTTGGGTTGAACTTTCCCACTTACTATTAGTAATTGGATAGATGATGCAGTATTAAGAAGTTTCAATACTTCGGTTTTAACCACTTTCTTCATGATAGGGTTAAACCTTCATTGCATTTGTTTTACTGGCTTGGCTCCATCCTCAAAGGTTAAGTGATTTGTATAAATAAGGAAATCCTTACCTTTTATGCCCGTTATATTCCATCCAAGAGCTCCTTTAGACTTTCACAATGTCAGTAGTAATTGCTCGTCTTAATTCTCTTCAAGATACATTGCAATAACCACTGGAAAAGTTTTGTTAGGTTCCAAAAATGCATACTTGAGATTTTCGGATAGCGGTTTTTGCTCAAGTATTGGTGCTTGGATATCGGATGATATTAATTTCTTCGTAATTTGAGGTAACTCTTCGTCTACTTCCGTGGTTTTCCATCTTTTTTCGACAAAATATATTTGAGTACCGAATGATATGTAAAAATAGCCTCATATGAGCCCAAAATATAAGAATAAAATTTATCAAGAGCAAATATTACCGCTAGAAACTCCTCTGTTATTGTATAATTTGTCTGTGTATCATTAAGAATCTTGCTTAAGTAATAGATGACATAGGGCTTCTTGTCTCTTCGTTACCCTAGTACTGCTCCAATTTCGTAGTCGCTTAGGTCACACATTATTTTGAATGGAATTAACCATTCCGGAGATTGTATTATTAGTGCTGTGATAAGCATCTCATTAAGTTTGTTGAAAACTGTCAGGCATGTCTATGTCCACTCGAACTGTACATCTTGTGCAAGAAAGTATAGAATAGGCCGAGTAATAGTACTAAAATCTTTTATATACCTTCTATAAAAGGCTTTATGTCCTAAGAATGAACGTGAAATATACTCAACCTTAGCTTTATCTGCTTACATCCCTTTAGATGAAACTATATAGCATAATACAATATATTTTGTAACCATAAAATGGCATTTCTTCTAATTTAGGAGCAAACTCTTTTGTTAGCATCTTTCAAGCACTGCTCCTAAATTAGACAAATATGATCGAAATGATTTCCAAATATGGAAAATCATCCACAAATATCTCTAGAAAGTATCAAACTATATTGCTAAAGATACTTATCATACATCTTTGAAATATTGCAAGTTCATTGCATGATCCAAACGACATTCTTCTAAAAGTAATTATGCCACGTGGGTAGGTAAAAGTTGTGTTTTCCTTATCCTCTAAAGTAATTTAATTTGATACTAGGAAGAATAACCATAAGAAAATAATAAAATTCATGCCCAGCTACTGTTTCAAGCACTTGGTCAAGAAATAGTGGCGGAAAGTTATCTTTCATGTTACTCGATTCAATTTTCGATTGTCAATGCACATATGCCAACTCGTGTTGTACGAGTGGGTATCATCTCTCCATCCTTATTTTTAACAAATGTTATCCTACACTTTTTCGGATTAAGTTGGGTTGGACTTTCCCACTTACTATCAGTAATTGGATAGATGATGCAGTATTAAAAAGTTTCAATACTTCGGCTTTAACCACTTTCTTCATGATAGGGTTAAACCTTCATTGCATTTGCTTTATTGGCTTGGCTCCATCCTCAAAGGTTAAGTGAATTGTATAAATAAGGAAATCCTTACCTTTTATGCCCGTTATATTCCATCCAAGAGCTTCTTTAGACTTTCACAATATTAGTAGTAATCGCTTGTCTTAATTCTCTTCAAGATACATTGCAATAACCACTGGAAAAGTTTTGTTAGGTTCCAAAAATGCATACTTGAGATTTTCGGATAGCGGTTTTTGTTCAAGTATTGGTGCTTGGATATCGGATGATATTAATTTCTTTGTAATTTGAGGCAACTCTTCGTAAAGTTATGTGGTTTTCCATCTTTTTTCAACAAAATATATTTGATTACCGAATGATCTGTAAAAATGGCCACATATGAGGCCAAAATATAAGAATAAAATTTATCAAGAGCAAAAATTACCGCTAGAAACTCCTCTGTTATTGTATAATTTGCCTGTGTATCATTAAAAATCTTGCTTAAGTAATAGACGACATAGGGCTTCTTGTCTCTTCGTTACCCTGGTACTGCTCCAATTTCATAGTCGCTTAGGTCACACATTATTTTAAATGGAAGTAACCATTCCGGAGATTTTATTATTAGTGCTGTGATGAGCATCTTATTAAGTTTGTTGAAAACTGTCTGGCATGTCTATATCCACTCGAACTGCACATCTTGCGCAAGAAAGTAAGGAATAGGTTGAGAAATCGTACTAAAATCTTTTATATACCTTCTATAAAAGGCTTTATGTCCTAAGAATGAACGTGAAATACACTCAACCTTAGCTTTATCTACTTACATCCCTTTAGATGAAACGATATAGCCTAATACAATATATTTTGTAACCATAAAATGGCATTTCTTCTAATTTAGGAGCAAACTCTTTTGTTAGCATCTTTCAAGCACTGCTCCTAAATTAGACAAATATGATCGAAATGATTTCCAAATATGGAAAATCGTTCACAAATATCTCTAGAAAGTATCAAACTATATTGCTAAAGATACTTATCATACATCTTTGAAATATTGCAAGCGCATTGCATGATCCAAACGACATTCTTCTAAAAGTAATTATGCCACGTGGGCAGGTAAAAGTTGTGTTTTCCTTATCCTCTAAAGTAATTTAATTTGATACCAGGAAGAATAACCATAAGAAAATAATAAAATTCATGTCAAGCAACTGTTTCAAGCACTTAGTCAAGAAATAGTGGCGGAAAGTTATCTATTCTTATTACTCGATTCAATTTTCTATTGTCAATGCACATATGCCAACTCGTGTTGTATGAGTGGGTATCATCGCTCCATCCTTATTTTTAACAAATGTTATCCTACACTTTTTCGGAACAAGTTGGGTTGGACTTTCCCACTTACTATCATAAATTGGATAGATGGTGCAGTATTAAGAAGTTTCAATACTTCGACTTTAACCACTTTCTTCATGATAGGGTTAAACCTTCATTGCATTTGCTTTATTGGCTTGGCTCCATCCTCAAAGGTTAAGTGATGTGTATAAATAAGGAAATCCTTACCTTTTATGCCTGTTATATACCATCCAAGAGCTCCTTTAGACTTTCACAATGTCAATAGTAATTGCTCGTCTTAATTCTCTTCAAGATACATTGCAATAACCATTGGAAAAGTTTTGTTAGGTTCAAAAAATGCATACTTGAGATTTTCGGATAGCGGTTTTTGTTCAAGTATTGGTGCTTGGATATCGGATGATATTAATTTCTTTGTAATTTGAGGTAACTCTTCGTATACTTCCGTGGTTTTCCATCTTTTTTCGACAAAATATATTTGAGTACCGAATGATCTGTAAAAATAGCCACATATGAGGCCAAAATATAAGAATAAAATTTATCAAGAGCAAAAATTAGTATAATTTGTCTATGTATCATTAAGAATCTTGCTTAAGTAATAGACGACATAGGGCTTCTTATCTCTTCGTTAACCTAGTACTGCTCCAATTTCGTAGTCGCTTAGGTCACACATTATTTTGAAAGGAAGTAACCATTCCGGAAATTGTATTATTAGTGCTGTGATGAGCATCTCTTTAAGTTTGTTAAAAACTGTTTGGCATGTCTATGTCCACTCGAACTGCACATCTTGCGCAAGAAAGTAAGGAAGAGGTCAAGCAATAGTACTAAAATCCTTTATATACCTTCTGTAAAAGGCTTTATGTCCTAAGAATGAATGTGAAATACACTCAACCTTAGTTTTATCTACTTACATCCCTTTAGATGAAACAATATAGCCTAATACAATATATTTTGTAACCATAAAATGATATTTCTTCTAATTTAGGAGCAAACTCTTTTGTTAGCATCTTTCAAGCACTGCTCCTAAATTAGACAAATATTATCGAAATGATTTCCAAATATGGAAAATCATCCACAAATATCTCTATAAAGTATCAAACTATATTGCTAAAGATACTTATCATATATCTTTGAAATAATGCAAGCGCATTGCATGATCCAAACGACAATTTTCTAAAAGTAAATATGCCACGTGGGCAGGTAAAAGTTGTGTTTTCCTTAACCTCTAAAGTAATTTAATTTGATACTAGGAAGAATAACCATAAGAAAATAATAAAATTCATGCCCAGCAACTGTTTAAAGCACTTGGTCAAGAAATAGTGGCGGAAAGTTATCTTTTCTTATTACTCGATTCAATTTTCTGTTGTCAATGCACATATGCCAACTCGTGTTGCATGAGTGGGTATCATCTCTCCATTATTATTTTTAACAAATGCTATCCTACACTTTTTCGGAACAAGTTGGGTTGGACTTTCCCACTTACTATCAGTAATTGGATAGATGATGCAGTATTAAGAAGTTTCAATACTTCAGTTATTACCACTTTCTTCATGATAGGATTAAACCTTCATTGCATTTGCTCTATTGGCTTGGCTCCATCCTCAAAGGTTAAGTGATTTTTATAAAAAAGGAAATCCTTACCTTTTATGCCTGTTATATTCCATCCAAGAGCTCCTTTAGACTTTCACAATGTCAGTAGTAATCGCTCGTCTTAATTCTCTTCAAGATACATTGCAATAACCACTGGAAAAGTTTTGTTAGGCTACAAAAATGCATACTTGAGATTTTCGGATAGCGGTTTTTGTTCAAGTATTGGTGTTTGGATATCGGATGATATTAATTTCTTTGTAATTTGAGGCAACTCTTCGTAAACTTCCGTGGTTTTCCATCTTTTTCGACAAAATATATTTGAGTACCAAATGATCTGTAAAAATAGCCACATATGAGCTATAAATATAGGAATAAAATTTATCAAGAGCAAAAATTACGGCTTGAAACTCCACTGTTATTGTATAATTTGTCTGTGTATCATTAATAATCTTGCTTAAGTAATGGACGACATAGGGCTTCTTGTCTCTTCGTTACCCTAGTACTGCTCCAATTTCGTAGTCGCTTAGGTCACACATTATTTTGAAAGGAAGTAACCATTCCGGAGATTGTATTATTAGTGCTGTGATGAGCATCTCTTTAAGTTTGTTGAAAACTGTCGGCATGTCTATGTCCACTCGAACTGTACATCTTGCGCAAGAAAGTAAGGAAGAGGTCGAGTAATAGTACTAAAATCCTTTATATACCTTCTATAAAAGGCTTTATGTCCTATGAATGAATGTGAAATACACTCAACCTTAGCTTTATCTACTTATATCCCTTTAGATGAAACTATATAGCCTAATACAATATATTTTGTAACCATAAAATGGCATTTCTTCTAATTTAGGAGCAAACTCTTTTGTTAGCATCTTTCAAGCACTGCTCCTAAATTAGACAAATATGATCGAAATGATTTCCAAATATGGAAAATTATCCACAAATATCTCTAGAAAGTATCAAACTATATTGCTAAAGATACTTATCATACATCTTTGAAATATTGCAAGCGCATTGCATGATCCAAACGACATTTTTCTAAAAGTAAATATGCCACGGGGGCAGGTAAAAGTTGTCTTTTCCTTATCCTCTAAAGTAATTTAATTTGATACTAGGAAGAATAACCATAAGAAAATAATAAAATTCATGCCCAGCAACTATTTCAAGCACTTGGTCAAGAAATAGTGGCGGAAAGTTATCTTTTCTTATTGCTCGATTCAATTTTCTATAGTCAATGCACATATGCCAACTCATGTTGTACGAGTGGGTATCATATCTCCATCCTCATTTTTAACAAATGTTATCCTATGCTTTTTCGGAACAAGTTGGGTTGGACTTTCCCACTTACTATCAGTAATTGGATAGATGATGTAGTATCAAGAAGTTTCAATACTTCGATTTTAACCACTTTCTTCATGATAGGGTTAAACCTTTATTGCATTTGCTTTATTGGCTTGGCTCCATCCTGAAAGGTGAAGTGATGTGTATAAATAAGGAAATCCTTACCTTTTATGCCCGTTATATTCCATCCAAGAGCTCCTTTAGACTTTCACAATGTCAGTGGTAATCGCTCTTCTTAATTCTCTTCAAGATACATTGCAATAACCACTGGAAAAGTTTTGTTAGGTTCCAAAATTGCATACTAGAGATTTTCGGATAGTGGTTTTTGTTCAAGTATTGGTGCTTGGATATCGGATGATATTAATTTCTTTGTAATTTGAGGTAACTCTTCGTATACTTCAATGGTTTTCCATCTTTTTTTGACAAAATATATTTGAGTACCGAATGATCTGTAAAAATAGCCACATATGAGCCCAAAATAAAAGAATAAAATTTATCAAGAGCAAAAATTACGGCTAGAAACTCCTCTGTTATTGTATAATTTGTCTGTGTATCATTAAGAATCATGATTAAGTAATAGACGACATAGGGCTTCTTGTCTCTTCGTTACCCTAGTACTGCTCCAATTTCGTAGTCGCTTAGGTCACACATTATTTTGAATGGAAGTAACCATTCCGGAGATTGTATTATTAGTGTTGTGATGAGCATCTCTTTATGTTTGTTGAAAACTGTCTGGCATGTCTATGTACACTCGAACTGCACATCTTGCGCAAGAAAGTAAGGAAGAGGTCGAGCAATAGTACTAAAATCCTTTATATACCTTCTATAAAAGGCTTTATGTCCTAAGAATGAACGTGAAATACACTTAACCATAGCTTTATCTACTTACATCCTTTTGGATGAAACTATATAGCCTAATACAATATATTTTGTAACCATAAAATGGCATTTCTTCTAATTTTGGAGGAAACTCTTTTGTTAGCATCTTTCAAGCACTGCTCCTAAATTAGACAAATATGATCGAAATGATTTCCAAATATGGAAAATCATCCACAAATATCTCTAGAAAGTATCAAACTATATTGCTAAAGATACTTATCATAAATCTTTGAAATATTGCAAGCGCATTGCATGATCCAAACGACATTCTTCTAAAAGTAAATATGCCACGTGGGCAGGTAAAAGTTGTCTTTTCCTTATCCTCTAAAGTAATTTAGTTTGATATTAGGCAGAATAACCATAAGAAAATAATAAAATTCATGCCCAGCAACTGTTTCAGCACTTGGTCAAGAAATAGCGATGGAAAGTGATCTTTTCGTATTACTCGATTCAGTTTTCTATAGTCAATGCACATATGCCAACTTGTGTTGTATGAGTGGATATCATCTCTCCATTCTCATTTTTAACAAATGTTATCCTACTCTTTTTCAGAACAAGTTGGGTTGGACTTTACCACTTCCTATCAGTAATTGGATAGATGATGCAGTATCAAGAAGTTTCAACACTTCGGCTTTAACCACTTTCTTCATGACAGGATTAAGCCTTCCTTGCATTTGCCTTATTGGCTTGGCTCCATCCTCAAAGGTGATGTGATGTGTATAAATAAGGAAATACATACCTTTTATGCCCGCTATATTCCATCCAAGAGCTCCTTTAGACTTTCGCAATGTCAATAGTAATCGTTCTTCTTAATTCTCTTCAAGATACATTGAAATAACCACTGGAAAAGTTTGTTAGGTTCCAAAAATGCATACTTGATATTTTCGGATAGCGGTTTTTGTTCAAGTATTGGTGCTTGGATATCAGATGATATTAATTTCTTTGTAATTTGGGGTAACTCTTCGTATACTTCCATGGTTTTCCATCTTTTTTCGACAAAATATATTTGAGTACCGAATGATCTGTAAAAATAGCCACATATGAGCCCAAAATATAAGAATAAAATTTATCAAGAGCAAAAATTACGGCTAGAAACTCCTCTGTTATTGTATAATTTGTCTGTGTATCATTAAGAATCTTACTTAAGTAATAGACGACATAGGGCTTCTTGTCTCTTCGTTACCCTAGTACTGCTCCAATTTCGTAGTCGCTTAGGTCACACATTATTTTGAATGGAAGTAACCATTCCGGAGATTGTATTATTAGTGCTGTGATGAGCGTCTCTTTAAATTTGTTGAAAACTGTCTGGCATGTCTGTGTCCACTCGAACTGCACATCTTGCGCAAGAAAGTAAGAAAGAGGTCGAGCAATAGTACTAAAATCTTTTATAAACCTTCTATAAAAGGCTTTATGTCCTAAAAATGAACGTGAAATACACTCAACCTTAGCTTTTTCTACTTAAATCCCTTTAGATGAAACTATATAGCCTAATACAATATATTTTGTAACCATAAAATGACATTTCTTCTAATTTAGGAGCAAACTCTTTTGTTAGCATCTTTCAAGCACTGCTCCTAAATTAGACAAATATGATCGAAATGATTTCCAAATATGGAAAATCATCCACAAATATCTCTAGAAAGTATCAAACTATATTGCTAAAGATACTTATCATACATCTTTGAAATATTGCAAGCGCATTGCATGATCCAAACGACATTCTTCTAAAAGTAAATATGCCACGTGGGCAGGTAAAAGTTGTCTTTTCCTTATCCTCTAAAGTAATTTAATTTGATACTAGGCAGAATAACCATAAGAAAATAATAAAATTCATGCCCAGCAACTGTTTCAGCACTTGGTCAAGAAATAGCAACGGAAAGTGATCTTTTCGTATTACTCGATTCAGTTTTCTATAGTCAATGCATATATGCCAACTCGGGTTGGGTATCATCTCTCCATCCTCATTTTTAACAAATGTTAGCCTACTCTTTTTGGGAGCAAATTGGGTTGGACTTTCACACTTACTATTAATAATTGGATAGATGATGTAGTATCAAGAAGTTTTAACACTTCGGTTTTAACCACTTTCTTCATGACAGGATTAAACCTTCCTTGCATTTGCCTTATTGGCTTGGCTCCATCCTCAAAGGTGATGTGATGTGTACAAATCAGCATAAGATTCCTTAATATTTTAGTTTTCAATATTTGTGGAAACAGTACTGGTGGCTTATAACTTGTGGAAGTGGATTCTTTGGGGTTATCTTCTTTAGATGATTGTACTGAATCATCGCCATATTTCTACTCAGTATTTTGTTTTGAAACGGCCTCATTAAGTACTTTTCTACATCACAACCTAATATCAGCAGTTATCTTAGGTACATCATTATCAATTGAAGAGGTAATAGAATTTACACCTTCGACTTTACCTGAGTGCTGGCCTCCGGTTGAGATGGTAGCTTGCTTTTTTTTCTTTATTTGCATTGCAAAACTAAGGTAGCTTATTTATGAGAGTATATCCTTGAAAGTTGTTGCATTTTGATTGTTGATCATTTGTTGCGACTTAATGAACTACTATTATGCTTAGAACATTTGATCAATTCTCTACTGTATATACATAAAATTTTCTTAAAGACTTCTTTTTGGTGGTGGTTGGTACACTGAAAATTGATTAGAAGGTTGGAAGTATTATTATGGTGGATAGGTGGGTGGCTTATTCTGATGATTGAATTGTTATTAAGGATTCTGTTTTCATTGAAAATTTGGATACTTCCTCCAACTAGGGTTAGACATTTGAGAATAAGAATTGATTATTGATTGAAGAACAGTATTGAGGGCATTAGCTTGTTAAGTCAATACTTCCTTAAAAGTGGGAAGAGTTGGATAACTATGAGATACGTATCCTTATAATTTGCAAATATCGCAAACTTCCAAAGTTTCCTCTATTTCCTTAACAGTTTCGGGTTTCTTACTAAGTAAATCTTTAAATCTCTTCGTGATTGAAATTAATTGTGCAGCTATGTTTTCTGTTTCTCTCAATTTAATAAATTCACCTATATTCTGAGGCTTTTCTATTAATTAGTTTCTATCCAAAACATCCTTAGTTTTCCAGACTTGTGAATTTTCTTCAAGTGAATCAAGATAGTCACATACTTTCTCAGTATTCTTGCTCAGAAATTTAGCATTACACATAGTTTTTACAAATTATCTAGTTGCAATGTTTAGCCCTTGATTGAAAGTACTAACAAACCTCCATATCTTGAAACCATAGTATGGGCATGATAGTAGCAAATCTTAAAAATCTATCCCAATATTCGAACAAAGATTCATTTTCTTTCTAACAAAATTTAAGAATTTGCTTTTACACATTACTTGTTCGATGTGAAGGAAAGAATTTCTTTAAGAACTCCTTTAGCATCTCATTCCATCATCCTATTAATTGGGATGTAATGAATGTAACCATGTCTTTACTTCGTCCTTTAAGGAGAATGGAAAGAGCTTAAGTTTTAGTTGCGCTGCACTAGTGTTTTGAAGATTAATAGTAGAGCAAGTCTCTTTGAATTCTCGTAGGTTTAAATATGGGCTCTCTGAATCCATCCCACGGAATTTAGACAAAATTTGAACTACTCTAGATTTAATCTTGAAGTGTCCCATATTCAAAAGAAAGGCTAAACGTAAAGGTTGTTTTGTCCTATCAGGTCGTAGATAATCGTGTAAAAACCTACTATTGCCTCCATGATGATTGTTATTACATTCATGTTATTGTCTCCAAATCCGTTATTATTACCGTTATTCATGTTGTTATTATTATTAGTCTTCATGTCGTGAGATGATTGGTGGATTGGAAGTATTTGTAGATTTGAGTACAATCGAACGATTCTACCATTAGAAGTTTCCTTCCAACTAGTTATGCAAATTCAAAATCGCTCAAACTAATGATGTAGGAAATATAATCTATACTAAAGTGTAAAATAATAGTATTAATCCCTGGCAATGACACAAAAAACTTAATTGCCATCTAAATCGTACACTCCCAATTGCAAAATATTGAACAAGCAGTAAAAGGGTAGTAATCTAAAATTGTTCTTTCGAGAATTATTTTAATTATTATGTAAACACTAAAGAAAAATAAATTACGCAACTTAAAAAGAAAAATTGAATTTTTATAAGTAAAACTAAAAATTGAGAATTAATTACTTTAAAATAAAATTGTTTGGTTAGATAAGTTAACTTCCCTATAGAATAATTTATTGTATGTACTTTTGCTTATTTAGTTCAATTGCATAGATTACATGGTCTCCTTATAACAGGAAAATATATTTTTAAAGCATAATTCAAATAAAGTTATAAATTTGATATTTTAAGTAACTTCGCCACTTAAACCTATAAGAATTTTGAGTTTATCTAAATATGCAATATAAATAACAAAATTAAACGTTTAAAGTCTAAGTATACACTATGCCTAAAGAGTTTATAGTATATCAAAAACTAAGTAACGAATATATCGTTAAACAATAAAATATTAAAGACTCAAAATCATATCTTTATCCTTTCAAACGTAATGAGGAATAAAAGATATCTACTTTACATAAATCAATTAATCATAATAAATTAAATAGAAGCGCGTACTAGTAAATTATCTAGGCTTCGTTACCTCATATGAACCAATACAAGAATTTAGCTATCCATACTCATCATAGCCATCAAAATATAAATAAAAGAGCTTCTTTTATTGATTTCTATGAACGAGTGCAAAGCTAAGAACATAAACTTTATGTCTCTCTATTTTATATTCTCTCTTCGATATCACCTCCTCTATATCTCAAATTATCAATTATATTGGGCATTAATAACCTCTTACAAAACCCTAGCATGAATTCTATTTGTAAGAAAACTCTATTTTCTCTCTAATAGCTCCACAAAATCAATTGCAGCCATGTCTTTCCAAAGCCCCTTCGATAGCTAACCTCAGGTATCTGTCTTAGTCGACGGTTGTCGATAGTTAGACCTGTAAACGCACAGTCTAAGCTGATATTTGAGATACACTTCGATTATTCGATTCCATTTCATATAGAACTCTGCAAAAAGACTTCAAAATACTAGAAAAATATCATAGTGGAGAAATTTGATTATTAAAAATATTTTTTTATTAATTTCTTGTATTAGTCACCAAAATTAGATTACGGGAGTACAAAATAAACTAAAATAACTACACTTTTTACTTGTAATCAATAATCACAAGATTCAATACAAATCAGTAATAACGGTAACGTAACTCTTCTGAACCAAGCAACAAACACATTGTTACTTCCTTTTAACGTTTCTATTATCAATTAGCGTCTTATTGTTATATTAGTTTGCTTGATCATTAATAAAAATATATAAAAAAAAAGTAATAAATCATGTTCAGTAAATTGTTCCAATATTTTAGTTATCACTCTTGCTTTCCTATTAGTTACAAATCAATCATTTACTATAAAATTTTCAATTCAATACTTTATACAGGACATGTGCCCCTAGTCTACTGGTAGGCTTACTGATAACCCTATCGATAAGTTTACCGCTAAACACTCTTGGATTTTAGGTTCTCTTACTAATCAATAACTCTACCAATAGTTCTATAACCTAATACAGTCGGATCCCTGATCTACCAGTAACCCTAGTAGTAATCATAGAAGCCTATTTCTTTTATCATTTTTTATTGATAAAATTTATATCACGTCTTTATTAATCATGATCCATGCACTTAACAAATAAAACTAATTTTTTGATTTAATAATCTTTCAAAATCTCTACATTCAAATAAGTTTTCAACTATAGCATCTTTTTAAAACCCAGACATATGATTTATTACTAAAGTCAATTAAAAGAGTAATTTAAAATATCAAACACAATGGACACCATGATAAGAGTTGGTCAAAAACACACTTGCCCTAGGATGATGAAAAAAAAAATTTGAGGTTGCAGAATCGAAAAATTCTAAATTGGATCTGAAATCTCTTAGTTAATCCTCCATCTCTCTTCTCTTCCTCTCTCTTTTCTCTACATTTTTTTTTGTATTTGGGGAAGAGAGGGGCTGTGGCTATGGAAAAATAACGTGCGGTTAAGGTTGCTTTTTTGTTAGCGATGGAAATATCTAAATGAAATTCTAATTAGTTTGTAAAAATAAAGTTTATTTGGAAAGTCAAACCAAATTATCTTTTGAATTATGTTAATTAGGATAGTCAATAAAAGAAAAAAGTCCAACATCAATATTTAATAGAAAATTAATAGTTTACGTCAAATAAATCAAATCAAATCTTAACAATGAGGTGGGAATTTCATCCAACCCTTTTAGAAAAAATTTTGTACTCAAAATTTATCTAAAAATAAAATAAAATAACAAAGGATTTATACCTTTAATCGAAAAGGTGTGGAAATTGCTCTCCGAAATCCTCTTCTAGCTTCCAACTAGCCTTTCAAGTTGTATGACAATTCCAAGAAGTCGAAACTAATGGAGTTACTCTATTCTTTAATATTTTTCTCCATGACTACTTGTTGCTCTGCATAAGAAAAGTCTGGTCCAATATTAAGCTTTAAGAGATCCAAAATGTGAGCCTTATCATGAACAAGTCACTTCAGTTGTTGGACATAGAAATTATTATGCACTGTCTGCGAGGATAATGATAGAGCCAAGTGATATTAGACTTTGTCTACTCGCTCTAGGATTTCAAATGACCCATGAAACTCGGGCTCAACTTTTCATGATTCCCAAAACGAAACAACTAGTCACGTTGGAGAAGATTTCATGAAAACTAACTTCCCATTTGGAATTCTAATAATCAATATCAAAGATCTGCCCACTTCTTCTATTGATTCTAAGTTGCCTTCAAGTGCTGTCAAATTAACTTTATCTACTGTTTAAGTAACCATTTCCTGCCCTAGCAATTTCCTCTCTCCATGTCGTCAAATGGACTAGCGATATATACTTCCTCCAAAAAGGCCTTGAATATTGCCATCTTGATCCTTACTTAATACTATTATTGTAAGTGAACTCCATAAGGTGCAGGTTTTCCTCTAACGATGCTCTAAATCGAGCATATAGGCTCTTAACATATTTTCTAATGTCTTAATGGTGCTCTTTGATTGGCAATTAGTCTTTGGATGATAAGTACTGTTGAAGCCTAACTTTGATACCCAACTGCTCTGAAGCTTCTTCTAAAAGTGAGACTTGAATCAGGTATCTCGGTCTAACATAATCCTAGACGGGATACTATACAACCTCACTCATAGTTGTAATATCTCAAAATTCGTGCTACTTGTATTTTTCTTTTGGATCCAAACATGCCAAATTGACAATCTAGACACGTAATGTTTTTTTATGAGCGTAACTTTAAATCCGTAACTCTAAATGATATTCGGTCTTTGTAGTTATTAGTTTTTCCAATATTTTTGATTTTTAGAAATTTTTCCGATAAGCCCAAAAATATTTTCGCATTTTGCTAATTTCAGAAAATTAAATTACTCTTCCAATTATTTCATAATGTTATTTCTTTTATTCCGAACATCGAAATGATAAATTTATAATTTTTTAGTATTTATCTCATATTGATGATTACTACGCCTTATATTAATTTGGTAACATGTAGAGAGTGTTATATGGAACCGAAATTATTAATTTATTAAAAAAAGTGAAAATGAAATGAGGCAGTGAATTTTGTTGTGTTGTCATATAGAGGCAAATGTCGCAAGTTAGCTAGTTAGGTGGCAAGGCCATGAGGTCTCAAGCTTGGAGACTTAAGTTTAGTTTATTGAGGTTGGGTATAAATATTTGTTAAGTTGACTAAGTTCATTCATTAGTAAGGAATAAACAAAAGAGAAGAAAAAGGAAAAAAAAAAACAAGAGAGAAAGAGAAGGAAAGTAAGAGTGAGAGGAAGGTGAATTTGTCATTCCACTCTTAGGAAGCAGAAGAAAAATAAAACAATAGAAAAAAAGAAAAGAAAAGAAAAGAAAAAGGGATTCAAACAATCAAAGGAAATTAAGAAGAATTCGATATAAATAATACTGCTATTATTTGCTTTTTCTTGAGAAATTTATTTAATTTATATTTTGTGTATGCAATTTATTATTTTTTATAGATATTCGTGACTCACATTTTGAACTATCATTTTGCTAATATACCCGGCTTGCAGTTTAGACTATTAATTGATATTGAGAATTGAATCGGATTATTGAGCAAGTTGATAACGAACTCTAAACATGCCTGCCAAAATTCATATTAGGTCAATTTCGACATATACAAATATTGTAATATCTATACTTCTTGATATTAAAAATAATATAATTTAAATATATTGATCCATTAAACATTTAGAATTGTGCAATTATGTTGAATATTCACAGTAAAATTTATATTTTAGATTGGAATATTTCATACTATTAAATATTATTTAAATGTATTATTGTCGTCGACCTTGTTTATTCAATAACTTAAGAAAAGAAAATCTAGATAATCTGCCACATAAGATTTATTTGAAAGCAAGAAATTTAGTTTCGGTTATGTTAATTAATATTATTTATATTGGTTTGATTTCGTAAATACAAGAAGACATAGATTATTTGGTTCTATTTGTTATATAGACATAGTCATTACTAAAATAGTTCGCATGCAATGGTCACCAAAATTTTAGTAATGGCCATGGTTACAGAAATATAAGAATGATCATGTTCATAATATTTTTGTTAATAATTAACATGAAATAATCCTAGAAACAATATTCATAATACTAAAATATAATAGTTAAAATATAAAAATGTTGTGAGTAAAAATTAATGCGGTCATATTTTACATCTGCAACTCAGACATTTGAATGTAAGAATTTATATAATAGAAAATATAACTAATTAATAAAATAGAAAATTTAAATGTCTATCTATGATTAAATAGTGGTTGGCACATTGTAGGGTTATATTCAAATGTGTTGAACATTATATTTGAATATAGTGCAATGAAAAAAGTGGAAGATATGGGATCTTATTTAAATATGTTATTATCATTTCTCTTTATTGTAAGCAATTTTTATTTCAAATTGAATAAAGATTTGTAAGGTCGATTGCATAAATCTTCAAATTTAATCTTGATCAAGTACAATGATATGCGACATTTGTTTGTGACATAACATACAGTATTAATATGAATGATACGTGATAGACATGATAGTGAGCATAGTGACATGACAAGGGAATAGAACATAGAAATATTGCATATACATGATCCAATAATGAATCGTTAATAATATCATTGATAAGAAAAATAAACATGTATATGTGAATAAAGGAATCATATCATGATATCATTATAAGTCACGTGTATCATATATCATGAACTCAGGAATGGGGAGAAAGTATATGATAGATAAGAATCATGTCGTATAAGTATTATTGAAATATTAGGGCTAAGATCTTTTACTGCAGCAGCCTAAGTGATACTGGATTACCGATAGATAATTAATACCCAGTGTGGTATGTCTATTACTATAATAAAGTATGGAGTGTAAAATATATACTAAGTAGTATAGCATGATTCCGCACCATGTAATTGAGGTCGAGACCCAGATATATACGGATATGACAATAAAAAATAGTGTTATCTTATCTACTAATATAGTTTATACGACTAATTTGGACGATAACTGAGACCAATAGTATACATGATCAAGACACATAGAATTGTTTCATCATTTTTGTTTGTTTATTTGTTTATTTATACTTACTTTCATGTTTAATTTTATATGTTCACGACTAATATTGACATGAGCATGCCTACATGTATTGATACTCCTATACTATGATAGTACATCTCTTTCTCTCCTCAAAGTATTACTTGCTATATTTAATCTTCTGGGTTCTGAACCCATGTATGGAGAAAGGGGAAGGAGAGTCTATACCAATCAAAGATCTATATTGCATTCATCAAGCCGAATATCAGTAAGAGATGAATTTACTATCATAACCTTATATATATTGTTCATATTTCTTTTATCATACATTGTTCCTATTGATTATTATGTTGTATAAATCTAGAACTGCATGCCCTTTCATGTAATCAATATCAAATTTTATAAATATAACTTTAGTTTCAGACATATTATTTATTCATCTATTGTGGTTCAGTCGTTACAATTATTTAAAGATCCTATGACCGTTGGGTAATTTATTGCAAATTTTGAATAGTGTCCTCCATTTTGGAAAGTAGTTCAAAAATGGAGGCGTTACAGGGTGATATCAGAGCCTAAGTTTAGGTGAAAGGCTATATCACTACTACCACATAATAATATGTCTGTTATTTATTTTCAATAATTATTCTTTGTTCTTGAATATCTATCGGATCTAATATCATGCATATCCTATCATATCCTATTTGTTTGAAATATCTATATTTAGAATTCCATTATTGATTTATATCCAATCCGTTACAGAATAATATCGATCCAATCCTCTACTATTATGTCCTTAGTAATTAATGGGGGAGAATTTTATTCCAACTTACTAGTCATAAATGGAAATGGATATGAGGTTGCCGTAGGCATGGATCTCTTTGGTACCTTATCTTAGGTACCTTTCAGGCTTTGATCGATTGCAGAAGAAAAAGAGTAATATTTCAAATTCCTCAATGTCTAGAGTTCGAATTTGTTGGTGGAAGCCAATCCTTAGAGCCAGTAGAATTTAAGATATTCCCAAAAAGAGAAGTTTTTGAAGCTATGAAAGTAAGAGAAGAAATGATCTCAATAGCATCAGAATTCTTAGATGTATTTCTTAAAGAAATACATGGATTACCACCTGTAACGATAGTAGAATTTACTATTAATATTGTCCCTTAGAGTTGAACCAGTTTATAAGCCACCTTACTAAATGGGAATTGCAGAATTAGATAAAGTTAAGAGACAAATATGTGAGTTTTTGAAGTTGGATTTGTAAAATCAAGTATTTCATCTTGGAAAGCGCCAATATTATTAATAGGAAAAAAGGATGAGAATCAAAAATTGTGTGTAGACTATAGAGATTTGAATATAGTAACAATTAAGAATAAGTACCCATTAGCATGAATAATCGATTTGTTTGATCAGTTAGGAGGAGTAAAGGTATTTTAGAAAATACATCTTTGTTCGGCGTTGATGCAAATAATGGCTTGATTACAAAGGAGCCAGTTCAAGTTCCAACTGGGCCGGTTACAAGAGCACAAGGAAAGAAATTAAAAAATGCACTTAATGGGCTGATTCAAGAGGTTTGGGCTTAAGAAATTCGTGGAGGCCCATTGAGAATGGTTCACAAGTTCAACAAAGATGTATCAATATGATTCAATTAGTAGAAGAATCTGATCAAAATTGATTATTTCCTTTTATTTTGTTTCTAAAACTTTCCTTGTATTGATCAATAAATTAGAGGGCTGATTGTTTCCTTTTGTTTTATTTCTATTTCTTAAACTTTCATTTTATTGATCAGCCAAATTAAGGGGCTGATTGTTTCCTTTTACTTTGTTTCTATTTCTTAAATTTTCCTTGTAGAAAACTTTCTTTATATTTTTTTAGCCTATAAAAAGGCGTCTAATGGAATAGAAGGGAGACAGTCTACAGATAATTGGTGAGTTTATTCTCTTTGGTTCTTTGAAGGACTATTCGAACTTATCGGAATTCTTCCATGGCGTTCATCATCGACTTATCAAACGGTTTTCCACTACTATTTGTGGCGTCTTCCTTATACCAAGATACTTCCTTCGCATTAAACAACGGGTTGAGGTCAATTATACCGAGGTTCTTGTTTTTGTTGAAGCAACGGGTCGAGGTTTCCCATGGATCGAGAACGTTCTTGGATTTTCTCCTTTTCTTCTACGGGTCTCGTTATTCTTGACGGGGTTCGTATCATTTGATGTCAGAGCCAAGGATTTCTCATCTCAGGTTTGCCTATCCCATTTAAATTTAGTTTCCTTTTCTTATCTAGCCGAATTTCTTTCTTCTACCCCATTTGAAATCTTGTTCTGTTATTAACGAAAGAAAGAATCTGAAAAAAAAGATCCCAAAAAAAGATCAGAAAAAAAAAGATCCGAAAAAAAAGAAGGTATAAAAAGGGAGTAAAAAGATTCTCTTTCGTTTGTTTCTAATAAGCCCAAAAATCTCCTCACCCCTAAGACCAAAAAAATTTTTTTTTTTGGAAATTTTATTGAATTGTGCTTTGAAAATCTAATCACTCATATCCCTTATTTTCTTACTTTTTGAACCTAAATTCCCTTAGTGAGTTCTTGGTGAATTGTTACTGAAATTTTGAATATTGTTTGAATAGTTTCAAAAGAACTGAAAGAGGATTATCGAGTGGAAAAAGGCAAGAGTGGTGAGCATATTAGAGGATAGAAGCCGATTATACTGAGTCAAACACGAGTGGAATAGAGTGAATCATTCTTTGAGTGAAAACACGTGAGGGAGTGTGTGAGGTCCTTTCCTTTTTTTGTTTTCTAATTTTGATTTACAGCAATCATATCTCACAACAGTGAAAAGAGCATCACCGAAGGTGCTACAGGGATGGCTGACCTAAAGTTGCTCATAGAAGCCATGATGAGTGAGATAAGGCGTGTGATGAGATTAGAATTGGAGCAGGTACATGAATGGATTGATCGGATGGAGAATACACGTTTGGAGCAAGCACAAAACACTCATAATGTGCATAGGATGGAAGGAGTTCAACATCGGGGAGTGAGAGATGAAGATGGAGAGTATTATGGGGTTGGTGTTGATGAAGAAGAAGATCGGGGTTCAGTTGTTGGCAATAGAAGATATGGAGGGAAGTTTAGAGAAGATAGGAATTGGGAAGATAACAATTTGGGTAGTATTATGATGAAGATTCTAGCGTTTCAAGGAAGAAACGTCCTCGAGGCTTATCTTGAGTGGGAGAAAAAGGTGGAGTTAGTGTTCGATTGCAACAACTACTCTAAGATGAAGAAGATAAAACTTGCTGCTATTGAGTTTTCTGACTATGCTATTGTGTGGTGGGATCAATTAGTATTGAACAGGCGGCGAAATAGGGAACGACCAGTTGAGACGTGGGAAGAGATGAAAATAGTGATGAGAAAGCGGTTTGTGCCCAGCCATTACCCCGGGAGTTGTACAATAAATTGCAAACGCTCCAACAAGGTAACCGTAGTGTGGAGGATTATTATCAAGAGATGGAAATTGCTATGATCCGAGCTAATATCGAAGAAAACCGAGAGGCTACTATGGCTAGGTTCTTGAATGGCTTGAATCAAGAAATTCATGACAGGGTGGAGATGCAGCATTATGTGGAATTAGAGGATATGGTGCACATGGCCATCAAGGTGGAGCAACAACTCAAGAGGAGAGGTGGTACACGTGCATCCCATAATTCGGGTTTTTCCCATGGATACCGAGTCATGTGAAGAAAGAGGAGAAACCGGCTGCAAAACCTAAATTCGAGCCAAAACAAGAGACAACCAACCATGGCACTCGAGGTAAATCTGACCCTTTCACTTCTCGAAATCGTGACATTAAGTGTTTTAAATGCCAAGGCAGGGGTCACATAGAAAGTCAATGCCTGAACAAAAGAGTCATGGTAATAAGAGATAATGGAGAGATCGAAACCGATGATGAGTCCGATACCGACTCTATGCAACCATTGGAGGAAGTAGATGAAGAAGAATATGTAGTTCTAGGTGAATTGTCGGTGCCAAGAAGACTTCTAAGCTTGCAAGCAAAGGAAATTGAAGAAGTGCAGCGGGAGAACATCTTTCATACTAGGTGCTACGTCAAAGACAAGGTATGTAGTATGATTGTTGATGGAGGAAGTTGTACTAATATTGCAAACACAACCTTGGTGGAGAAATTAGGACTGCCTATACTGAAACATCCTAGGCTGTACAAGTTATAATGGCTTAATGATAGTGGCGAGGTAAAGATAAATAAGAAGGTTTTGGTTTCATTCCGCATTGAAAAATATGAAGATGAAGTTTTGTGTAATATAGTTCCGATGCAAGCTGGACATTTGCTATTAGGCCGACCGTGGCAATTCGATCGGAAAGTTAAACATGATGGCTTCACCAACAAATACTGGTTCGTGCTCAACCAAAAACCCATCACTCTTGTACCAATGACACCAAAACAAGTTTATGAAGATCAAGTGAGTTTGCAAAAAGAGAGTGATAAAAAAAAGGAGAGTAATCAAAAGAAAGAGAGTGAGCAAAAGAAAAAGAGTGAAAATTAGATAGTGGCCGAGCAAAATGAGAGAGAAAAAGAAAATCAAATTCAGCCATTGAGAGAAAATCAGAGAGAAAACAAAAGAATTTCTATGCAAAAGTGAGTGAGATTAAGCGAGTAATGTTTTCAAATCAGCCGATGATTGTACTTTTGTACAAAGAGGCATTTTTAAATACTAACGAACTTGATTCTGCTTTGCCCAGTTCTGTTGTTTCTCTTTTGCAGGAATTTGAGGATGTCTTTCCCGAGGAAACACCACATGGATTACCACCAATTCGAGGGATTGAACATCAAATTGATTTTGTTTCCGGTGCGACAATTCCAAACCGACCAGCCTATAAGAGCAATCCCAAGGAGACAAAGGAGTTTCAACGATAGGTAAGTAAGTTATTAGAGAAGGGGTATGTGAGGGAGAGCATGAGTCCGTGCGCCGTTCCGGTTTTACTTGTACCTAAGAAGGATGGGACGTGGAGAATGTGCGTTGATTGCCGAGCCATCAACAACATAACGGTAAAGTATCGTCATCCTATTCCTCGCTTAGATGACATATTAGATGAGTTGCATGATTCTTTTGTGTTCTCTAAGATTGATTTAAAAAGTAGTTATCATCAGATTAGAATGAAAGAAGGAGATGAATGGAAAACCGCCTTTAAAACAAAATATGATTTGTACGAATGGTTAGTTATGCTTTTGGGTTGACTAATGCACCAAACACTTTTATGAGAGTTATGAATCATGTTTTGCGAGCATTTATAGGCAGGTTTGTTGTTGTCTATTTTGATGATATACTCATTTATAGCAAAAACTTGGCTGATCATGCCGTACATTTAAAATCAGTTTTAGATGTGTTTAGGAAAGAAAAGTTATTTGCTAACCTGAAAAAGTGTACTTTTTGCACCGATAAGCTTGTATTTCTGGAATTTTTTGTTAGTGCACAGGGTATACAGGTTGATGAAGAGAAGGTACATGCAATCCGAGAGTGGCCGAGTCCCACAAGTGTAAGCAATGTTCGTAGTTTTCATGGACTTGCTAGTTTTTACCGGCGGTTTGTGAAGGACTTTAGTAGCATAGCCGTACCACTTACCGAAGTGATCAAGAAGAACATCGGATTTAGATGGGAGAAGAACAAGAGAAGGCATTTCAGCTAATCAAAGAGACGCTAACCAATACCCCCTTATTGTCTTTACCTAACTTTTCTAAAACGTTTGAGATTGAATGTGATGCTTCAGGTATTGGAATATGCGCAGTTCTTATGTAGGAGGGACGACCAATTACTTACTTCAGTGAGAAATTAAGCGGGGCAAGCTTAAATTACCCGACTTATGACAAGGAGTTGTATGCATTGGTTCGAGCTTTGGAGACATGGCAGCACTACCTGTGGCCTAAAGAGTTCGTGATTCACACTGATCATGAGTCCTTGAAACACTTGAAGGGCCAACACAAGCTAAATAAAAGGCATGCTCGTTGGGTAGAGTTCATTGAGATATTTCTATATGTTATCAAGTATAAGTAAGGTAAGGAGAATGTGGTCGCTGATACACTTTCTCGCAGGTATGCATTACTCTCTACACTTGATGCAAAATTGCTTGGTTTTGAACACATTAAAAGTTTATACATTGATAACCATGAATTTTGTAAAGAGTATCGGGCTTGTGAGAAAAACGCTTGTGGTAAGTTCTTTAGACATGTTGGGTTCTTATTTCGAGAAAATAAATTATGTGTACCAACTGTTCTTTGAGGGATTTGTTAGTGCAGGAATCCCATGGAGGGGGATTAATGGGACATTTTGGGGTTGCTAAGACCTTAGCTATTTTGCAGGAACACTTCTATTGGCCACACATGAAACGAGATATTGAGCGAATTTGTGGTAGATGTGTCACATGTAGGCAAGCTAAATCCAGAGTGCAGCCCAATGATTTATATACTCCTTTGCCCATTCCTTGTGAGCCTTGAATTGATATTTCAATGGAGTTTGTGTTAGCATTACCTAGGACTAAACGTGGAAGAGATTCGATTTTTGTGATTGTGGATAGATTTTCTAAGATGACACCTTTATTACATGTCACAAAACGGATGATGCTTCGCATGTTGCTGATTTGTTCTTTAGGGAGATTGTGAGATTGTATGGCATGCCTAGAACCATTGTTTTGGATAGAAATGCTAAGTTCTTGAGCTACTTTTGGATGACTTTATGGTGTAAGCTAGGTACCAAGATTTTATTTTCTACTACTTGTCACCCACAAACTGATGGTCAAACCGAAGTAGTAAATAGGACTTTGTCTACTTTATTGAGGGCAATAATTAAAAAGAACATCAAAACATGGAAAGAGTGTTTATCACATGTTGAGTTTGCTTATAATAGATCTATTCATTCTGCTACTAAATTCTCACCGTTTGAAATTGTTTATAGTTTTAATCCTTTAACTCCATTGGATTTATCTCCATTACCTGTTTCTGAGCATATTAATTTTGATGGAAAGAAAAAGGCTGATTTTGTTAAGCAGATACATGAGAAGGCAAGGGTCAATATTGAGAGAAGAACAGAGCAGTATGCAAAACAAGCCAACAAGGACCGTCACAAGCTTGTTTTTGAACCCGGAGATTGGGTGTGATTGCATATGAGAACAGAGAGATTTCCGGCGCAAAGACATTCCAAACTACTTCCAAGAGGGGATGGTCCTTTCCAAGTTCTAGAGCGCATCAATGACAACGCTTACAAGCTAGATTTGCCCAGTGAGTACAATGTTAGTGCTACTTTCAGTGTTACTGATTTGAGTCATTTTGATGTAGGTGATGATTTGAGGGCAAATCCTTTTCAAGAGGAGGGGAATGATGCAAATAATGACTTGATTACAAAGGAGCCAGTTCAAGTTCCAACTGGGCCGGTTACAAGAGCACAAAGAAAGAAGTTCAAACTGTACTTAATGGGCTGATTCAAGAGATTTGGGCTCAAGCAAATTCGTGGAGGCCCATTGAGGATGGTTCACGAGTTCAACAAACATGCATCAATATGATTCAAGTAGTAGAAGAATCTGGTTAAAATTGATTGTTTCCTTTTGTTTTATTTTTAGAACTTTCCTTGTATTGATCAGTAAATTAGAGGGCTGATTGTTTCCTTTTGTTTTGTTTCTATTTCTTAAACTTTTCTTGTATTGATCAGCCAAATTAAGGGGCTGATTGCTTCCTTTTGTTTTGTTTCTATTTCTTGAACTTTCCTTGTAGGAAACTTTCCTTGTATTTTTTTAGCCTATAAAAAGGCGTCTAATAGAATAGAAGGCAGACAGTTTACAGATAATTGGTGAGTTTATTCTCTTTAGTTCTTTGAAGGACTATTCGAACTTATCGGAATTATTCTGTGGCATTCATTATCGACTTATCAAACGGCTTACCACTACCGTTTGTGGCGTTTTCTTTATACCAAGGTTCTTACTTCGCATTAAACAATGGGTTGAGGTCAATTATACCGAGATTCTTATTTTTGTTGAAACAACGGGTCGAGGTCTCCCATCCAAACCTGATCGAGAGCATTCTTGGATTTTCTCATTTTCTTCTACGGGTCTCGTTATTCTTGACGGGGTTCGCATCAGGGGTTCTATCAAGTAAGGGTCCAAAAAAAGATATTCCAAAGACTGCATTTAGAACCAGACATGGTTATTATAAATATTTGGTGATGCTGTTTGGAGGGACGAATGCACCAAAAATATTTATGAATTTGATGAATTATGTTTTTACTCAGTATCTTAATAAATTTATAGTGATATTTATTGATGATATTTTGATCTATTTCAATAATAGAGAAAAGTATGCTGAGTATTTGATGATAGTTTTGCAGATTCTTAGAGAGTAAAAGTTATATGAAAACCTAAATAAATATAAAATTTGGTTAGATAAAGTTGCTTTTTTGGTCATACAGTTTCTAGAGATAATGTATTGGTTGACTCTAAGAAGATAGAAGCAGTGATAGAGTGGTTTGTACCAAAGTCTATATAAGAAATTTCAAGTTTTCTAGGAATGTCTGGGTATTACATATGATTTAGACAATAATTTGCAAAAAATTGTATCCTTTGTAACTAACTTGACTAGAAAGGAAGTAAAATGCGTTTGGACAGAGAAGTGTGATAAGACATTTGAAGAATTGAAATGGAGACTGACAACAGTACATATGTTGGCAATTCCAGACAACTCTAGAGAGTGAAAGCTTATAGGGACGCTTCAAATTCAAGGATTGAGATGTATGTTGATACCGATTGGAAGAGTGATTGTGTTTAGATCTTATCCCTAAGTTCCCTGAAAAAAAGACGATGAATGTTATGATTGGATTTTTAGAAAGAAAAGTGTAGACACTAAGTATAGAAGATATTATTTTGAGTATACACTTTTGATGGAAAAAGAAGGATTGTGACAGAAATATTGATAAATTATAATAATCGATATTGGTATACTTGGCAAATTAAGCATTGTAGGAGGTTAAATTTGCCCACTGATATGATAAGATCAACCGAAAAAAGTGACACGTCATCATTCTGAGTTAGTAAAAATACAAATCAGAGCAATAACCATCCTTACCACACAAAAGATCTCAGCCTCACAATATTCTTTGCCAATCTAGACAAGTCTAAATACTTGAAAAGAGCCCAACTGAAAAATCCCAATTTCGCCAAATGAAGCAATATTCTTTGCCAATCGGGACAAATCTAAAAGTCTCAAAAGAGCCAAAAGACAAAGTCTACTTTGTTAATGAAGACATCAAATCCTTGCCAGACCGAAAGAAGCCTAAAAGGGTCACCAAATGACCAAATCAACTCTTCAGAGAAAGATTCCCAAGCTCGCCAACTAAAGGAGTCAGATCTACTGATGGACATCTCATCCTCATTAGTAGGTGGTTATTCAGAGTAGTCAAATCATGGTGCAGTCCCACACGATCCCTTGGCTCAAATCCTGGTGCAGTTCCATCACGATTTTCTGTAAATCAAGATACAGGTACAACCATTCAAACTACAAAACCACTTCTAAGTATGTAGATAAAAAAATGATCAAAAATCAAATCCAAAAGATCATATAAAGAGAGTTCCAATTCAACAAAATTCTTTCACTGGATAGTCAAGGGAAGTAAGAAATGGTTGTTCTAATCATACTTCTATTATTACATACTCCAAAAACTCTCAATTATGATTCTCTTGATTAGTAAAGAATTTCCTGAGTGTTACAATTTCTAAATCTCAAAATCCAAAATTTTGTCTTATTTTTGCAATAGCCGCAATCGCAGCTAATGTTGCAAATGATGAAGGCAAGCTGGTGACTCCGTTGGGAAGTCAAACCTCGATCTTAGACAAATTCATGCTACAATCCAGTGAAGTGTCCGTCGACATCACTATTGATACTATGATGATTGAATTCGACTAGGAAAAGTATGAAGAATCTCTCCGTACCAACTCTCTCTAACAAATGCAAACGAACTTTCTGCATAGCGAGGAAGGTCAACTCGTCTTCCTCACGGAATGCCTCACACTTCGGCATCACTAAAGAAGTCAATTACTTTGGGGAAAGTTTCCAATTCAGTATACTAGAAGATGCTAACACCATAATAATGTGATCAGCCACCATTCGATGTACTTCTGTTGGTACGGCTTTGCTTGTTACTATTGAGAGGTTGTCAATCCCTTCTATCAGCTGGTCTGCCATCCCTCTCACCAATAAAGAAAGAAAGCAGATGTTCTACTAGGCCATTATTACCAAGCAGATGGCTAGGAAGTAGAACATGATGGAAAGTGCCCTGGGTGATAGTAAACCCCATAGCGGCATAAAGAAATCTCTTGAGGCCAAAGTTCGAGTATCGAGCGAAGCCTCAATCTTCTAAAAGTCCAACCTGACAAAGAATAAAGTTTTCAAGATGAACCAACTTCAAAGACCCGGTGAGTGCCAATTTATGTTTTGCTGCTCAACTAGAAACACTGAACAAGATCACTCAAACACCAACAAGCACAAGGTGATCACGATCTCCTCAGAAATGGCTCTCGTCTCAAATTTGGACTTGAGAGAATGTCTCTGCTAGATTAATCAAGCTCAACAAACCTCAACCGCTACAAGAAATCTACAAGCCAAACCCTCACTGTTTAGTCGGTTATCACTTGCTTAACAACTCTCCACTTGATTGTGTCGATACTTGAAAGGTCTCGATATTATTTGAAGAAATCTTGAAAGGAAACCGAACAAGCCCATACCATAGTCAATATGATTGGGCGTGACGATCCCATACCAGGTGTGGCACGTCTGGATTCACCTCCTAGCAATCAGTCTGCCACTGAGGCTGATGGAGTCTACCGCAACATGAGGTCTAGGACCAGATCGGCAATAGCAAGTCGATCAATCTCCCCTCTTTGCAATAACTCGCAAGAAGAGGAAAGCAATCCTAAGGAGTACATGGCATATGCTTCCTCAAAAATAGAAGTTCTTCTCAGTCTCGAGGTGTTTCTGTCCATACAACTGGAGATGAGCAGTTAGTTCGAGAGACTTAAGTATCAGGAGGATTTAGCTCATCAACAACAAGCGATGCTTGAGTAACAAAAGGTAATGATGGATGCCATCTTGGCATAGTTGTGACTACTCAACAAGGACTCTTCGCAAGGAGAGCATAATAGAATGGGCGGAGGTCTATCTAGATCTGGAGATAAAAACAAAGAAATAAACCAATCCAAAGAAGAGAACAATGGTCTTCACCAAAGTGGCGAAACCACAAAATACTAGTACTGGAGGACATCCAAACAAAATTGGACGCTCTCATATATAAGGATACCTTGCAAAATGTGAGGACAATGTGCCCTTATGTGCTAGAATGGGATCTAATCCCTTTTTCTGAAATTTGCTAAGCCCCTAAAATTTGTAAGTACCATGAAAAGGGTTCTCCCAATAAATATATATATCACTTTCATGATGTGTTGATGACTCGGCTATTTGTTGGGTCATTAAAAAGAATCGCTTTCGAATGGTTCTGCAGTTTGCTAGTCAGATCTATCAAGTCATGGACAAACTTAGAAGCTCCGTTTCTCGCCCGCTTTTTTGAGAATGATACTGAAGTATCCATGCCCACTCTCATTGAAGAGAAGTTGAAGAAAGGTGAATTTCTAAAGGAATTTGTCAAAAGATTTAAAAACATGTCTCTTAGATGTCTTGAAGGTATGCCTCTTTCCATACTGCTACATACCTGCAGGCACAATCTCCTTATCAACATCGAAACCAATATGGGTGTAGTTTGCGCCCATACATGGAAAAAAATTATAAGAATACGCTGAGATTATTGAGAAAGCAAATCTCAAGGCTCTCAGTCGATGACAAAGGCAAGCAACAGGTAGAAAGTACTACAGCACACAATCCCTCCTCCAAATTCAAAGGAAAGAACATGTTGGTTATAGAAACGCCTGCAGAACGTAAGAAGAGAATTCCAATGAGCACAAGAAAAGTACTTGTTTAAAGTTGACCATATGCTTAAAATTTTCAATATGTTGGTCAATAATAATAAGATTGAGCTATCTGATCCCAAGAGGCCAGAAGAAGTGGGATGTATAAAAGATCCCAAATACTGCCACTATCATATGATCATAAGTCATCTTACCAAGTATTGTTTCATCCTGAAGACTAAAATTCAAGTTCTAGTCGAGGCTGAGGTTCTCCACCTAAATGAAGAAAAAAATTAAAGTGACTATAAATAAGGTCTCTCCAGTTCAGTCGTGAATTACCGAAAGTAGAGATAGCAAAAGAAATTCAGGCCCCAAAGGTGATTATGCGGATAATCAATACAAGTCCACACTCTCTGCAGACACAAGGATTTCCACCCATTCCTACACCAACTGGAGAAACAATGTAGATACACCCTGACCTTGTTGAAGGGGAATAATGAACCACGGTAACCTCCAAGAAAAAGAAAAGAATGGGGAAGAATGTGGACTATGATGTTATTTCTATAAGTATGGGGGAGTACGACACTTCAACCAATCTGCTTATTGATGTAGAACAAGAGAAGATTGTCTTAATGGCAGACCCAGTCAAAGAAACTCGATCAGGGAAAGTGTATCTAAAATAATATGATGCGATTAACTTTGTCGAGCCACCAAGCCCTCCTATCATAGATTCGGTACCTCCTCCATTAGCACCTAAACCACCTTCACGATAAGAGTAAGCCCAAAGAATTCTAGCTTAATAAATCCTTCAGAATGAGAGTAGTTGAAGATTTGATTGCTGCTTTTAAGTTCAACATCCTAGCACAGCTAGCAAATATCCTAACGCACATTGTGATGCACAAATTGCTGCAGCTCTCCAAAGAGACAGGAGATGCTTCAAAGAAGCCCTAGCTAACTCGGAGTCATTCTTGACTCAAATTCTGCTCCCAATAGAATTAGAGTGCCAATATGGTCAATGCTATCAAGTCTCGACCGTAAAAGCATAACCTTCACTCATGAAGATATGTTGGTTAAAAGCTCAAATATGATCAGCCACTCTACTGTACGGGGTACATCGGGTCAACCAAAAGTTGAAGGAATACTGATTGACCAAAGATTTGCTCTCAGCATCATGCCGGTCCATCTATTACAATTCCTTCATATCCCAATTCGAAAGTTGGCGATGACCATAACCACTATTTATGTGTTCAATGCTTAGAGTAGCTGACCTGTGGGAAAGATTCGCCTAAATGTCAAATAAGCGATCTTATGGCGGAGGTGACTTGCCATGTCATCGATGCCAAAACTTCCTACAAATTCCTGTTAGGACAACCATGGATTCACTCCAACTTGATCATCTCGTCCACTCTTCATCAGTGCTTGAAGTATGTGGACAAACACGAGGTGGTTAAAGTGGTATATGCAGAAAAGCAACCATTTAAGAAAGTAGAAAACTATTTCACCGATACAATCTTTGCCAAGAGAACCAGAGAATGGCAATGAAGCATATTCAGAGCCAGACAATGGCTCGGATAAAATTTCAATTGAAATGGATCCTCTTGTAATCCATATAAGTGATGTAAATATTAACCCAAACGTCGATGATGAAGGCGAATGTATCCTTAATGAAGATATTTTTTTTGACTATGTCTTGTATAGTTCTGATGATACATCAGAAATTGAAGATGTGATAATTAAGAAACTTAACAAGATATCAGTATTACATATACCAGTTCATTCAAACTTAATCAATCAACACATTGAAGAGGAAACCGGTGCCATGTTTGTTGTACGAGCAAGGCATAATCGGCACCTTATCATCTTTGGAGAAGCTACCCTTAAACTTAAATTGGCTCTAAGTAGCTCAGGTGAAGACTCAGACATTCCGTTGTTTGATAGCTACGGGCCAAACTCTCATAAGATGATGAGAGCAATGGAAAATGATCTTGCAAAAGGTGAAGAATTATTCTTCAACTGTGGGAGGAGACTTCCCTTGCAGCCATGCATGCCAAAAGTAAAAGTATTGACTATTATAATAAAACCAAGTATTGTTTAGGCTATACTTCTACCTCTGAACCAGAGATGAATGTTCTCTAAGAAGATTACTCTAAAAATACTCCGGTATAATCATCTTCTGCATCCAACTATGATTCTAATTACGATTTGAGGAGATTGTTTAGGCGAATGACAATCAACATGGTGTCCGCCACCCAACTATGTCAAGAAGGATCCGATGGCTAAGATCCCTTTCAAGCTTGGATACAGAAAATGGAGGCATAGTTGGAACTTTGGTTCGAACAATGTGAACCTCCTATGGAAGATCAAGTCATCTAGATGAACATGAGAGATGATAAATATCCCAAGCCTATAATTATAAGTAAGAATTTGGTCAAGATGAATCGCAAGACCTAACCGGGCTCACATGGGAGTATATAGATGTCCTTGCATGGAATTATGAGCATATGCAAGGACTCGATCCAAAAATAGTAGAGCATCACCTCAACATCAAGCCTGATGTTAAACCAGTGAAACAACAAAAAAGAAAGTTCAAACCAAAAATAAAAGACACAATTGAGGCTGAAGTAAAAAAAAATTAAAAAGTAAGCAGCTTCATTCATGAAGAACAACACCTTGCTAGTTAGCCAATATTGTACTAGTCATGAAGAAAAATGGAAAGGTCAGGGTTTGTATAGACTTCAAAAATCTGAATGATGCTTACTCAAAAGGCGACTTTCCACTTCCAATTACCAATATAATGGTTAACGACACATGTGATTTCGAAAGGATGTCCTTCATGGATGGCTTCTCTGGATATAACCAAATCAAGATGTGTCCAAAAGATGACAAAAACACATCTTTCATAACACCGCAAGGGGTATACTACTACACAGTAATACCTTTCGGCTTAAAGAACGTTGGAGCAACATACCAATGAGATATGATAGTAATTTTTTGCAATCACTTACAAAAGATTGTAGTATGTGGATGATATTTTAGTCAAAAGCCGAAACAAAGAAAATTACATCAAAGATTTGAGAATAAAATTTGACTTAATGAGGATTCATCAACTGAAGATGAACTCGACAAAGTCCTCCTCAGGGGAATTTAGTGGAACATTCCTCTGTTGCATGGCGACGATGAATGATATTCACCTAGATCCAGAGAAAATAAAGTCAATTCAAGATATGCAGCCTCTGAGAAATGTCAAAGAACTTTGAAGATTGCAAGGCCGACTGGTGTACATCCGTCACTTTATTACTAATTTAATCAAGAAATGTCAACCCTTTTCCAGGCTAATGAAGAAAGGCATATTTTTTTATTTGAGATGCCGAGTGTCAAAGGGTTTTTGATGACATCAAATAGTATATCATCAATCCACCGATATTAACCACCCCTTTGACGAATGCAATTTAAGGCCAAGGTGAATTCCTTCTCGAACTCATTTTTCTATGCACCATTCCTATTGGATAGAAATGCATTGTATTTCAATTTTATACAATTGTTCACTTATGTCATAATATAAATTATTGTTTACATTGATAAGAACTGTTTAGATAACTTATATCTTATTTTTAAGAATTATCATACATGCAATTTGATTGTTTTACAAACTTTATTCAAATGAGTCATATGTTATAAATTGACTAAAAAAAGTAAATTGAAACGCTAATTAATGGCAAAAAAGATTGTAATATTGTATGGTAACGGTGTCTAGAAAAGAGTTCTAAAAAAAAGTGATTATTTAATTAAGGAATGTGCTTGCATGGAAAACCTTCCATGTTTTTGCTCTTGTCTGGCCATAAGTCATTATGATATATAGTCAGAATCCCTAAAATTAGTTGAAATTTCGGTAACATGTTACAGTTGAAAACATCTCTATAAAAATTACTGAACTATAATAAACTTGAACTATAGTTAAACTCAAACTGAATAAAGATCGGATATTGACTAAAAATATGCTATATTGGGCTTGACGCAATTTTAATAATTATAAACAATATTGGGTTGGGGGATATACTAATTGATGTGAATATTATGTATCAGCTGCACTATTAAGTTGTACAACTAATTTTTGCTATGGATACGTAGTGATTAGCTGGATCATATTATAATACTATTGTTGCAATTGTGCAGGTCCGAATTAGCTCTGACTAATCATGTGATCATTTTTCCTAGATCTATATGGGAGACAATCGATATACGGATATAGAGTATCAGTTAGATTCTCAAATAACATATGACATCTTAAATTAAAATGCTAGACATGTAGACTAGAGAATAATTATAATTAGAATAAATATTATAAAGAACTTAGTTAATAAATTAATTCATGTCCTATATTTTTTACATTCATAAATATTATTCATATCTATTTTCATTACTCTTACTCTTTATCGTTTCATATTAGTATTATTTTCTTTTATTTGGTCGCGATCTGATGATCTAGGTGTGTATACCTAAATTTTGAGATAAATATGATGGAACAAATTGAAGATATATTGGAGTAGCTGAAGCAACATATTCCCGTTATTTCCTTTCTATCTTAACCATTGTTATTTTAAATTATCTTTGTTGTTAAAATATTATTTTTGTCCATAGTTATTTCTCTATCATTATTTATATTATTATCCATTGTAATCTAAATTTGTTTGCTGAATAAAAGTTCTAGTTTATATTAGTATTGTTGTGTATTTAACTGCAGCAATGGTTGATATTGTACTAAGGCTTAGCGTGTTTTCACGAGTATGCTGCTAAACGACTCGGCTATCCAGCGTTCCGAATGGCGGGGCGTTACAGTTGGTATCAAAGCCTAAGTTTCTCAAATCAATTCAAGTGATTTGAAATGCTTTGGATCCTGTACAAAAATTCTACCATAGTATATGCAAATACTTATTGAATTCCTCGAGTCTCATTTGTTCGGCCCATTCATGTCTCCTACTTAGATAATGAGAGATGCTTCTTTTTTATGAATTTCTATCCCTTTGATATCTATTCTTATTTTCTTAAATCCATTATTGAAACAAACTTTCTTTATATTCTTCGGAAGATGGTTCTACTATTTTGTGGATCAAGCTTGAGCTCAACGAGATAGTGAAGGTCTACCCAAAAGATAAGCGGATTGATCATGACACAAACTTATGTCTACTCTTATTCAAATTTTGAGAATGAAATTTTTTCTAAGGGCGTAGGATGTAACTATCCAAAACCGACGTGTATATTTTTTAATTATTTATTTATTTATGAAATTTTAGTATGATTTTAAATAAACAAATAATTCTGTTATGATTTTAAAATAGATTTATCAAATTATTATTCTCTATCATTATTCTGATAAAATATTTTCTTATACTTAAGCCTATAACTATTTTTTTGAACTATTAATAACATTTGAATTGTCTCATTAGAGTCCAAGCCCAAGCCGTTTACTTGACTCAAACTCAAGATAATGATGATGATGATGATGATAATAATAATATAATAGTGATAATAATAATAATGTATATGATTGAACTTGAACACAAAATTCAATGACATTTATAAGGCTCGCATTCCAACTACTTGGTCAAATTTTATATTGTAATAATGAAATAATAACTTTCCATTTTTAATATTCAAATTTAACTCCATCATTTAACCTAAAATTAATCTTTAGTTAATTCTATTAATGAATTTTTTGACCTATTTGAATTCAGATTTAAAACTTGTTATAAAATCCAAAGTCAACTACCATAGTCAAATCTATTATTGAGCCCTTCTAATCAATTTACATCAAATTTAAAAATTATTATTAAAACCCTTTCTCCTATAATGTAAGAGCCATTGATTATGCCTTGGGGCTCAACTTGCTAAAGCCAATGAAAAAGGACAAGAGCAAGCAATCTATTATCTGAGTCAAACAATTATTAGACTGAACACAGATAAACTCTTATCGAGAAGGAGTGTTTAACTCTTGTTTTCGCCTTTCAAAAGGCAAGACATTACCTGGTGCAACAAACGACCAATATCATATCCAGAGTAAGACCTTTAAGGATATTAATGACTTAACCAAGTTCACTAAATTCAAGATTGCCAAATGGTCGCTACTGTCCTCACAGTATGACATGAAGTCCATCTCTCAAAAAGCAACCAAAGGACAGGCCATTGCAAACTTCTTGGTTGATCATATAGTACCTGACAGTTCTAAGCTATATAAAGCCATGCCTGGTGAAATAATCGAAAGTAATACAACTTTGAAAGGTGGTGTGTGGCAAATGTTCTTTGATGGAGTTGCAAGAATGATCCAAATAGGAGAAATTATCGCAGGAGTGGGGGTAGTTTTTATTTAGCCTGAAGGTGATGTACTACCTCATACATACTCATTGACAAAACAGTGCTCAAATAATATTGCCGAGTACAATGCTCTCATCATCAAACTACAATAGCCGAGAAAATGGGGGTGAAATATTTACAAGCGTAAAACAATTCAAAATTAATCATCAATCAAGTCAAAGGCGAGTATGGTGTAAGGAATGAAGATTTAATTCTCTATCATCGAGCTGCTATTGTCTAGGTAGAGAAATTTAAGGGATTCTAAATCGACCATATACCCTGGAAGGACAATACGCATGCTGATGTTTTGGCCTTTCTAACAACCACTCTAGCACTACTGCCCAATGTAGAATAGAAAATATTGGTTGCTAGCATAAACTTATATTAACCAGAACGCGCTCTATAAATCAATAAGGCTATCAAACAAGTCGAAAAGACCAAAATAGCTTGTAAAGCGTCATCCAATGTGGAGCCTAGAGATTGGTGATTCACGTTCATGAATTTCGTATTCTATGGTATTCTTCCTGAAGATTCCAAAGAAGCCACATCCATTAAATGGAGAGCAAGCCGGTTCTTCTACAATGCGGTCACCAAATAATTATATAATGGAGAGCAAGCCGGTTCTTCTACACCGAAGTAAAATTCATGACAACCAGCCGCAGTTCATTAGTCCGGCATTCTATAAGCTATGTGAAAAATTCAAAATCAAAAGTGTTGCATCAACGGCCTATAATCTCACCACAAATGGCTTGGCCGAAGTATTCAACAGAACAATGATAATGAAAATGAAAAAGCTCGTTAAAAGAAATAAACGAGACTGACATGAGAGGCTCGGCAAGTGTCTTTGGGCTTAACGCACTACTGTGTGCACACCCAACAATACCATGCCATTTTCTCTAGTATATGGTGTATACCCGAAAAATTGAATCTTCTTTAAATTGCCAATTTGATTTTGAATTACAGCAATAAAAGAAAAATTACAAAATAAATTCAAGATTACAAGAATGGGGATCAATTGATTTCGATTCCCCTTTATTTTTGTGGGTTCAGGCAGTGGTAGAGTCTTTATTCTGCACTCCGTTGACGATCAGATCTCTCTGGATTGAGGAACTCCTCTCTGGATTTTTGGACTCTGACCTCTGAAAAATTGCCTCGCTAAAGAATTCCCTCTCCAAAAGAATCTCCCATTTTTCCTCCCCTGTTCTGAACTTTGTTCCCAATTTTATATATTGAGGAGCCTTCTAATCCGGCTCAAATTCTTCCCTCGAATCCGATTAAATCCCCAAAAATTTGGATCCCAATGCAAAACATAACAGAAGCAGAACAGAACCCGCGGGTTGGCACCCGTGGGATTCCTCCCGTGGGTGCCCACCCGCGGGAGCCTCCCGCGGGAGAGATTTCCGCAGGTGGGACCCGCAGGAATTCTCCCGCCGGTGCTCCCCCGCGGGAGGGGATCCCGCGGGTGGCACCCGTGGGAGGAGTTCTCGCGACCCCACTATTTTTTTTTTGGTGTCTACATAACCCCTCCAAAGTTTTCGAAGTTCTGTATTGAGTCGTACTGAATTTCGAAACACTTTGGATTATTTAATTTTGGCTATCAGACGTTTGAAAGGATTTTGTAGACAGAGATAACTGTTAACATATTCAATTATTCAATAACAAGCAGAGGTATAATTTTAACGTGCTCATCAGATAACAAGTAGAGGTATGATGTTAACGTACTCATTGGGTGACAAGCAGCGGTATGATATTAACATGCTTATTTTAGGTCAAGCAGAGATATCATGTTAACGTGCTCATTAGAATCCTAACCGTTCAGTGACTTCTAGTATGACGGATCAGGAAAAGACATAGGTGACATTAAACGTATCTTGGAGCTCAACCTATTCAGAGGATCTGGTCGTGATATTGACAAACTGACTAAACAGAGGTGACGGTTAACGTATTTAGGTTTGGAATCGAACTATCAGAAGTAACTGTTAACTTGATAGAGAGATGATTTTCCTCAAAAGTAATTTTTAACTTAACGATATCAAAAACAAGTTCATCAGAAACTGTAATATTGGACTTGATGAAGTGTGAATTTTCTTTTCTGTCAGAGGTGAAATCTTAACATGACAGGAGATTTAATCGGATTTTATCTCATTTGATTTTGAATTATGATGTCAGAGGTATGATTTTAATTTGACAAATATTTTGGAGTGCCGCTTGCTCTGCTGGAGAAAAATGACGAGAAAAGTTTCGTTGTCAGAGGTGAAATCTTAACGTGACAAGAGATTTATTTGATTAGGATTTTTAGCAAACCCCCAGCTATTAACGAATTTGATTTGCCTTTACTAACTACCGTTTGAGTTGGGCTAGCCATACTATTCCACTCAGTATGGTGAGTTGTCGAGAATTTCGTTTGGGCTTAAATGCCAAACTTTTCCTCTTCCCTTTGCCTTAGCAGCTTAGGGCAGTGATGTATCCTTATATTCAGATAAGAATGCTATTATGACAGATTTGTCATGGGATTTTTAGCAAACCCCCAGCTATCAACGGGTTTGATTTGCCTTTACCAACTACCATTTGAATTGGGCTAGCCATACTATTTCCCTCAGCATGGTGAGTTATCGAAGGTTTTGGGCTTAAATGCCAAACATTTCTTCTTCCCTTCGCCTTAGCAACTCTGGGCAATTCATTCTTTTACCCCCAACATGATGGGGCTGGTGAGAAATTTATTTTCTTCTCTTTACCTTGACGGCTTTGGTTGATTCATACTTTTTAACCCCAGTATGATGGGGTTGGCGAGAAATTTATTCTCTTCCCGTTGCCTTGACGGCGTTGGGTAGTTCTTTTTTTTTATTTTATTATATATAATTTTTTATTTCTTTATCTCTCTCTTTTTTTTTTGTTTGCGATGACGTCCCTTTTTTTTTTTATAAACAATGACGCTTTTTGAAATTTTTTTTTTAGGTGATGACACCTAGCTTTCTTATTTTTATATTATTATTATTATTATTTTTTAAAATTTTTAAATTTTTTATTTTTTTTTGCATCCGCGGGTGCATCCGCGGGATACAACCCGTAGGTAGAACATCATACCGCATGTTTTTTTAATTATTTTTTTATATATCTTTGTCAATTTTTTGTGGGCGATAACGCCCTTTATCTTTTTTTTTGCCTTTTTTTTTATTATTATTATTTATTATTTATTTTTTAATTTTTTTAATTTTTTTCGTGCAGGGGAGAGGGAGAAAATTGCAGGTGGCCCAAGTGGGCCCCACCTGAGCATAGTACTTTTTTTTAATCTCGCCTCACGTTTTTCTTTATTTATTAACATTTTTATTGTAATTGTGGCAATTTCAATTTATTATTTTATTTATTACTATCTTATAATTATTATTTATTTATTATTATTATTTTTTTGTCTTATGGATTTTGTATCCTGCGGGTTGCATCCCGCAATTGCATCTGTGGGTTGCGTCCCCACGGGTCCCGCGAGTTGCGTCCCGCGATTCCATCTGCAGGTTGTGTCCTACGATTCCATCTGCGGGTTGCGTTCCACGATTCCATCTGCGGGTTGCGTTCCACGATTCCATCTGCGGGTCGCATCCCGTGGGTTGTATCCAGTTTCGTCATTTTTTTTGTGGGCGATAACGCCTAATTTTTTTTTTGACAGACGATGACGTCTTGTCATTTTTTTTATGGGCGATGACACCTCATAATTTTTTTTTGACAAACGATAACGTCTTATCATTTTTTTATGGGCGATGACGCCTCATAATTTTTTTGACAGACGATGACGTCTTGCCATTTTTTTATGGGCGATGACGCCTCATAATTTTTTTTGACAGACGATGACGTCTTGTCAATTTTTTTTATGGGCGATGACGCCTCATAATTTTTTTTAGACAGACGATGACGTCTTGTCTTTATTTTATGGGCGATGATGCCTCATAATTTTTTTTTTTACAGACGATGACGTCTTGTCTTTACTTTATGGGCAATGACGCCTCATAATTTTTTATCGTAACCCGGTGATGACGCCTAGGCTCCGAAAAAAAAAATTTTAAGATTGGATTGCGCCGCCCAAACTCCCACTGTGGTCACCAATTCCTTTTGACCGAAAAATTGAATCTTCTTTAAATTGCCAATTTGATTTTGATTTACAGCAATAAAAGAAAAATTACAAAATAAATTCGAGATTACAAGAATGGGGATCAATTGATTTCGATTTTCCTTTATTTTTGTGAGTTCTGGTAGCGGTAGAGTCTTGATTCTGCACTCCGTTGACGATTCGATCTCTTTGAATTGAGGAACTCCTCTCTGGATTTTTGGACTCCGACCTCTGGAAAATTGCCTCGCTAAAAAATTCCCTCTCCGAAAGAATCTCCCCTTTTTCCTCCTCTGTTCTGAACTCCGTTCCCAATTTTATATATTGAGGAGCCTTCTAATCCGGCTCAAATTCTTCCCTCAAATCCGATTAAAACCCCAAAAATTTGGATCACCATGCAAAACAGAACAGAAGCGAACAGAACCCGCGGGTTGGCACCCGCGAGATTCCTCCCGTGGGTGCCCACCTGCGGGAGAGATTCCCGCGGGTGTCCCGCGGGAGGAATTCTCGTGGACACCCGCGGGACTCCTCCCGCGGGTGGGACCCGCGGGAATTCTCCCGCGGGTGCCCTCCCGCAGGATCCCTCCCATGGGTTGACACCCGCGGGAGGAGTTCCCGCAGGTAGACCCCACTAATTTTTTTTTTTTTGATGTCTACATATGGCTGCGAAGCCATTTCACTTTTGGAATTTAATTACTGTCTCTCTGCACAACATTAGCTTTAGAGATAACAATTGAAGACAACCATAAAATGCATTTTCAAGAATTAGAGGCATTGGACAAGAAAAGACTCCAAACTCAACAGCACATAGAGTTCTATCAGGTGAAGATTTTCCAGACTTTCAACAAGAAAATGAAGCAATAGATATTCAAACTAGATGACCTTGTCTTAACAATAAAGCCCTATAATAGTAACTCATAAGTCTAGAGGGAAATTTCAATCGAAGTGAGAGGAACCATTTGTGATAGAATCTGCCTACTCCAATGGAGCTTATTGCTTGGCCAAACCAAATGGTGAGTTCTAATGGAGCTCATCAAAGGCACTTTGCTCAAAAAGTATAACCTTAAGAAATTTCCAGTTGGGGATAATAATAATAAAGGAAGAGTTAACGGATTTGGTTTGGATTTATACATCAACACTCTAATACCGAATATAAAAAAGGTAAATGTATCAGTTTGGATGTGCAAATCAACATTCCAATACCGAACAAAAAAAAAACTAAGTCCATAGCTTTTGCGGCAGTGGATAGAGAGAAAAATTGGCCTCTAAGCCCAAAAAACTCTTGCTAACTCATCAAGTCGAGGGGAATGGCTTGACTAGCCCAACTAAAACAATAGTTGGTAAAAACATTTCAAACCCGTTGATAGATGAGAATTTGCTAAAAATCCTAAAGAAACCCGACGTAAAGCAACATACAAATAATAAAAAGAAGAAGAAGATGGAGAAGCGAAAAAAAGGAGTCTTACTCCGTTGATGCAAATGAGGAGCCTAATCTATAGATCTTTGTTCAGATTTGAAAGCGTCCATGGATACAGAACCACTCCTTTACAGAGAGGACAAGACTAGCCAAAGTTCTTCATTCAAAACAGCAAGAAAAGCCGAAACCAAGAAGTTAAAAGATAAAAAAAAAGCTCGATTTTGGAAGTACCCAGATCCTCTTGGGGTATTTGTATCTGTAGAAGAAGATCTAGAAATCATAATGCCGAATCTCTCGAGCACGACCAACGAAGGGATGCCATTAATGCGAAATCATTTCCATGATGAAATTTTGGCGTGACACTTGCCCCAAAAAGTGAAGCGACATCTGACTCATTGGATCTTGAAAGACAACAAACAATCCAAGTCTTTAGTACCTAAAAGAAAAGGAAGAAGTCAGCACAACTTTTATCTATCATCCTTCACCCAAAATACAAGTTGCAGCTATCTGGCGAGGTAACCCTGAAAATTCTTCAAGTCTATCAAGTTAATACCAAGCTTTTGAAAAGCCCAAAATTCCTCAAGCCCATCAGGCTAATACGGAACCTTTGAAAACCCTCAAAATTCCTCAAGACCATCAAGTTAATACCAAGCCTTTGAAAACCCTTAAAATTCCTCAAACCCATCAAGTTAATACCAAACTTCTTAGAAAAAGCCCAGATTAATTAACCCACATGTTAATACTAAACATTTGGAATGACCCAAATTAGCCAAGTCTATTAGGTCTAGTAATGAACCTCTTTAGATTTAGTCTGATGAATCAAAAGAAAACTATAAGTTTCTTAGCAATTCAAACTACTTACCAAATGTGAAGACATGCCTCTATAACTAGTAGAATTTTGATGACAAGTTGCCCACTACACTTCTGTCAGATAAATCTTACAAAAACCAAGTTCAACACAAAACTTCTAGTCTACAATGTCAAACCACAAATTCAACATTAAACCTCTGGCTAACATGACATTGAAATATCAAACCAATCCAAGTTCAACACTGAACCTCTGGTACCATCAATCAAGCCAAACACATAAATGAGATTAACCTCACCAAAGCAAATCATGGGCCGGATGCACAAAAACTGAAGTATGATGCAGCCACAAATAAACAAGTCAAAGGCTAAATGCCTAACAAAAAAAGTAAATGAATGGAGAGCTTAACTTAAATATTGTTATCAAATTTTTGAGCTTCTACTGAGAAACTCGAACATTTGCTTCAGCCTACCTCCTCAGTTCTTCTTCCGACCTCTCGAAACCTGGCTGAGCCTTACTTGGAGGGATTGTTGTTGGGCTTCTAACTGTGCCACCATTTCCTGACGTTGTTACAATCCATCTTCGATCCCCAAGCATTGAGTCGATAATTCTTTGATTCTCAGCTCACTAGCTCGGATCTCCTTCATTAAGTCTTCCAAGGCTCTCCGTAAGTCAGCAAGATTGTGAGTGTGCTAGCTAAACCAAGATTGAAAATCTTTGAATTAGAAAGCAAACCGTGATCCAAAAATCGAGCTTCCTCTAAAGATCGAGCCACCACTTCTTGTTCTTTCAAGAGGGCTTCAGATACTCCCTCAGACTCAGCATTAGGCGCTGAAATGCTGCTTCCACCTTACTAGAAGGAAAATTGCAAAGGATATTCTTCCAATTGTGACTGGCTAGCAGAAAATCCACAACCGAAGATCAGAGTGATATTGACTCTTCCAAACTTATCAAATTTGTATTGCTAGACATTGAACATAATGACATCTCTGTCAAAGCTTCACTGGGGATATATTCATTAGTAATCATAATGTCCACATAATTCCTCAAAGTTACGCAGAAAGTGGCCTCCACACTTTTGAATAAGTTTGCATGGATAGACCGCTGTGATGTTAATTCAATCACCTATCATTTAGGCTTTCGTGGGCATAGCTACTGACATTAAGTCATCTATACTGAAATTTAATGATGAACCAAATAAAGGGGCAATCCCAGATGTTAAAGTGCTTGCTTGGATGTGTGGAGAGCCCATTACAGTGGCATCGCCAGCGTGACAGGGATGGCAGGCCTCTCTCTTGTAGTTGGATTGTCCAGCACAAGAGCAAAACCCATCAAAGAGTCTACAGCATGCTAAGGTGCGATAGGTATACCTAAAAAAGAAAATAAGCAAAATATATGTTGAACACTAAAACCACGATATTTTTGACAAAGCAACAAAGGTATAGATAGCAAATAATCGATACTTGAAGGCTTAATCTCTGCATGCATGACAGTGAGCTCCGAAGCAGGTGCATCACCCGCACTTGTCGGAACATCCATAGGAGCAACGTGGCTATCACTATTGTTGTCACTGTCCTCGATCGAGATAGTATTTATTCCCTTCTTCGATGGTAGGAACCGAGGCTGTCGGGTCCTCCCTTCTCAAGTCATCTCTGTCAAAGTGCATGGGCTCCCTACTATCTTCATCAGGGATTGAAGAATCCTGTGGAGGACTACAAGCCGCTGCAGTAACTGTATCATAAGTTATAGGAGGGACGTCTGAAGAAGGTTGTAAATGCTTACTATCTACAATCGCACTCACGTCTACTGGAACCGCAAACGTGTCCTTGCTTGTATCAGTCGCAGCTTCACCGGGTACAGATGAAGTAAGTCTGACAACCTGAGGATTGGAATAGTTGGAAGAAAGGGGCAAGGGATCCAAATCATAGAATTTAGGAGAGCTACCATCTTCTCTCTTGTAGCAGTATTGTCTTGCGCCACTTCCTCCAAAGCCTTATCCATGCTTAGTTGAGTGGCTGCAGCAATCCCCCGAGATGCCATAGTTATAGCCGACATGGAAGGTAATTGAAAGGCCTGACCCAATGTACGAGCCATTTGTTTCTCTTTCGGCTATGGTGGCGGCGATACTACAGTACTCGCAGCCACCAAAGCTTGAAGTAAAGGTTAAACCTTACTAACATTATTGGTAATCTAGGCCACATCGCTAATGAGAACTGGGAGTACGTCTCCAATAGTGGCAATCGAAAAGGGTGGATCACTGGGATCATCAGCTCTCACCTTCCTCTTTCGGATGGCGAGATGCACTAAAGGAGCATCATCAAGGTCTTCTTCTAGTGCATCACTCTCACTGTCTCCAACTTGTTGAATTGTGGAGACCGAGTCCTCACCCTCTGATGCTTCCTATTGTTCTACGCACTCGCTTGAAGAAATGTCATCAGGTGGTCTAAAGAAGGGTAAATTCTTCAAGTACTCCTTGAACGTCGTAATTTTGGAACTTTTGGGTTTAGTTGCAGCCTCAATAAAATGCCTGCGAATGTGCACCAGCCCAGTATGAAAAAGATTATATTCTTTCTCGGTGATATTACTTTGACTATACCACCGGCATAAGGCCACAATGGTAAACAAAGGAGGATCCCTGGTTGGCGTTTGAAAAGTAATACCAGTGAAAGACATTATAAAATACCTCCAAGCTCTGATATCATCAATCAAACTGTCGCAGTGTGCCAAGGTCCTATAGGCACTACAAGAAAATGGGGTATTTTGCAATGGTTATCGTACAACAGTTTCTATAACCATTGTTAAAAATATGCATAACTAGCAACGGTTGTTTAAACCATTGTAATAGACAAATTTAATTGGCAACGGTTTACATAAATATTGTAAAAGGTTAGTACGAATTGCAACAATTTCTGATAAATGTTGCAAGAATGTTGTAACATTTATCTACAACCGTTACTATTGAGTTGCAACGGTTTAATGCTACAGTTATAATAACCGTTACTATTAAAGATCGTAACGGCTATGTGTAACCGTTGTAAATATACTCTTACGGAACAGTTCAAACAACCGTAGCAATATTTAATCGAAACCGTTGCTATTATTATTTGCAACACTGGCAAGCACAATGGATTTTAAAACTGTTGCAAATAAATTTAGCAACGGTTTAGATATCTAAGGCAACGCTTACCAACCATCGCAAAATACCCCATTTTCTTGTAGTAAGGGACTGCCTATATATAATTAGTTATAGCCAAATTGCCTATAAAATTGACTGGCAAAATACACAGCCAACTCACAAATAGGATCATTGTGGTACAACAAATATGAAGGGCGAACTCTTTGCAGCCATCCAAAAATCCTATTAGGTAGTGAATCCGTGTCACAAAAGATACTCCCAAGATCAATTGCCTCCAAAACAAAAGAGAATCTGAAGAATCTATAAGCATTATATCGATTTACAGCCTTTCTTGCTTCCATATTATATTGGTGTTTCCACCACCTTACTTCAAATCAGAAGAGACGAAGAACGTGCTCGCCTCCAAATCATCGGCGTCAGATCGTCAACGAGGAAAGAACCGATTCTCATAGCTGTCTCGAATCCCACGATCTTCTGATTAAAAGAGAGTGATATATTATATAAGTCATCCTTGTTTGTTTTTTTTATTCTTTTCTTTTCATTGTAATCAAATAATAAAAGAGAAATTTTTATAATCTGTAATTTTTCTCAATTTAATGACAATGGAAAGATCCCTTATTTTCACCGAAAACAGTAGTATGTTCGTTACTGTAATGTAGTATGTGGTGTGAATTAAATACCTATTAGTATAGTATAGTTCAGCGTCATGCAATTGTGATTAGGACCCAAGTATGTACGAGCACTTATACGACAATGGAGAATAGCACCGTCTTATCCATTAATACAGTTCCTATAACTAATTTGGACGATAACTGAGACCGATAGTATACATGATCATGATACATATAATAATTATTCCATCATGTTTATTTGTTTGTTTGTTTATTTATTTATTTATACTTACTTTCATATTTAATTTTATTTGTTCACGACTAACACTGACATGAGCATGTCCACATGCACTAATACTCTTGTACTATGATAGTACACATCTTTATCTCCTTAAAGTTTTACTTGTTGGGTTAATCTCCTAGGTTCTGAACCCATGTATGGAGAAAGCGGAAGAAGAGCCTGCGGAAGAAGAGCCTGTACCAATCGGAGATCCATATTTCGTTGATCAAGTCAAATGTTAGTAAGAAATGAATCTACTATCATTACCTTATATATATTATTCATATTTCTTTTGTTGGGCACTGTTCTTTTTGATTATTTTATTGTACAAATCTAGAACAATGTGCCCTTTCATGTAATCAATTTTATATTTTATAAATGTAACTTCAGTTTCTAGCATATTTTTTATTCATCTGTTATATCAATAGTTACGGTTATTTCAAGATCCTGCGATTGTTGGATAATTTAATACAAATTTTAAGTAGTATCATCCGTTTTGAAAAACAACTAAAAAGCTGGGGCATTACAATGCTTGTACCTCTCTTACAAAACTTACATGGAATGTCCCAAAAGAAATAGAATGAAATGTAGCACTTTGGTGAGACGGTCTACGATTACTCATACAGTATTGTTAGTTATGGGACTACATTATACTGCAATGACAATATATACAGAACTTTCACCCATTCACATCAAGGCATGGGCAATGGTTTGTGTAGTTCTTGAGCCCTCTTGTGTTATGTCTTTACTTGCCAACACATCAAAAACTTGGATACAAACTTAGTAGTCTCTCATTTCGTCCCACGGTAGCAAAAGTGCTACCTCAAGCATTGAAACATTTTTATCCACTAGGATGAAAAGAATAAACTGAACCATGAGCCTCTGAAACCACTTCCACCTAAATCTCCCCAATGGGCATGCAAATCCCATTACCAAATCAAAGCGATCCATATGCATGGATACATAAGTCTATCCTCTATCCAGTCTCCACCTGTCTTCTGAACTTTTGCAACTTAGTCATCCTACTGAGCTTATTTAATCTTCTCAACCAATAGGGGTTAAGTAGCAAAGCCATAATCTATGTCACAATACTTGATAAAACAATCTCTAAATCCTGTTGTGTGATCTTTTCAAATAGCTCCTTCAGCTGAGTTAGAAATATTGCTATATGCTTCATGCTCAAGACATCCGAAACTATATTGATCTTACCAGGATGGCATTGTAGATAAATATCATAGTCAGCCATCAGCTCGTGCCAACTCCTCAATCTTATATTGAGTTCTTTCTGCATAACGACGTACTTCAAACTCATATACTCTGTATAAATCTCCATTCCACTACCTAACAAATAATACCTCCAAAGTTTTAAAACGGAATTTACTGCAACTTGTTCTAAATCATGTCTCGAGTAGTCCTTCTTGTGCAATTTCGACTTCTGAGAAGTATAAGCTATCACCTAACCATATTGCATCAACACAAAATTCAATCCTCTACCGGATGCATTAATGTTATATAACCATCCCTCTAGTTCTATCTAGTGCAGATAAACTTGCAATCTTTACTTCAGTCATATTTTTATCCTTTCCTTATTATCTTCATCAAAGGTATTGCAATCTTGTAGAAATCTTGATGAACCTTCAATATTTATCCATCAGCACATGTTTACGGATCTCTCATTGTTGCGATCTTGCATGAACCTTCAATATATATATCTTCATCCAAGGTCTTCCTTTATGACTTAACCATATTTTAATTTCATCTCAATCATCATCATATTAAAATATTATATCTTACCATGCTTCAAATTATTTGTTTATTATTTTTTGAAAAGAGAGAAACGGAAGTGAGAATTAAAAAAAAAAATTATTATAGTATTAAATGATGATTTGTTCAAGAATCACAAAATTTTAGTTACTCTGATAAGAATGCTGAGCACAACAGACTGCAACATCTTCATTCCAAAACGATTAAAAAAGCTAATCCATTTGAAAAGTTAAAAAAGGATGCGGATATTTAATACCATTTATATTAGTGACATCATTCGTTCAATTAAGATAGCTATTGGATAATCATTAAACCAATTGAAAATTATTAGACTTTGTGTAGAGATTTTTGGAGTAATGTACGCTCAGAATATCATTTAAAAGCAGAATATATAAAAGTATATAATCCATGTAGAACCTAATCTCAATGGGTGTATAAATGTCTACAAAATTACCCCCTGGGAAATAAAGGATAGAGATACATTAAGTTAAATTAGCTCATATTGTATGGTAAAAATAGGGAATGCATTAGCATTTTCTATATGATTGGGTGTATCCTAGAATGTTGGGACTGTAGCTCTCCTCATGACCACACCCTAGATCAGTTTAAACTGAAATTAATTTTTCATGTTAGCCAGGTTCCAATCTTAGAAGCATGCAAGATACACCTAGCATTTTTAATTGGACATTGCCTACACATCCATGAATCCTTTACAAATGATATCATACACTTTGCAAACTGAAATTTTACTGTAGTTATGGTGAAGTCCTCAAATCCTTAACTATTTGGAAAAAGGGGAATAAAACCCAACTGGCTACAAAATCGACAGCCTTTTGGCATGTATCAGGGTGCTGAAGCTTACCATGGGAAGGGAGTCACTAGAAGCCTCCAAATGGATGAAAAAGCTCCATACGAAGAAGAAAACGCCCCAACGATGCTGTCGACGTAATTTTTCTAGCATCTACTATATCTTCTTGCTACAGGCACAAACTACGACTGGCCTTTATTAGCTGCCCACACATCTCCATATGCCCAAACGTAAATTTTTGCATAATGAGTCTATAACAGTGTGCCCCTATTTCCTTTTTGTTTTGTTTGAAATTTTCTTTTATGTTACTATGGAGAGAAAGCTTAGATACAAAGACCTCTCTTGGGATCGATATGCAAGTAGGGATGATAATGGGTTCGGATCTGTCCAAAGCCCAATCGGGCCAGCCCAAAAAGGCTGGATTTAAATTCGCCCGTTTTACAAATGGATCCAATTGGGTATAAGGTATTTCAGTTTTTTTTTTATCGGGCTGGGTTTGGACATGTCCAATCCCGCCCAAAAAATAACCCAAACGAGCCCAATCCCCTCCCAAAATATCTTCGTTCATTTGCCCTAGGTAAATTATTTCGCTGACGCCGCTGTCTCCTCTTGCTCGCTCTCTCCAATCTCCCGAAAACCCTCCTCTCTCTCTCCTCTCGCTCGCTTTCTACAATCTCCCAAAAACCCTTCTCTCCCTCTCTCTCCTCTCCATCCCCTTCTTCACTATATCCCCAAATGCTGAAGGATCCTCACTCTCTCCTCGTTCGTTCGCACTAGTTTGTTCGCCTTGGTCATTGGCCTGAGTTCGTGATCTTCAGCGGGCGCGGTGGTTCGGTCACGACCACCTCCTTCCTTCGCTTTCAGGTAGGGTTTCGGAACTCAAAGTTTGGGGTTTGATTCATAGATTTCTTTCCTTTTTTCCTGCGAAAAATTGGGGTTTGATGGAAAGAAAGAAGAAAAGAGGTTTAAAGGAAGAAATTAGGACATGGGTTCATCTAATTTCCCCTTGTTTTGGATCCCTATCAATTAAAGTTTGATTCTTGGTTGCTAATTTTAGGTCTACTCATCACCTCATTTAAAAATACTAATTTTTTTTTTGGAGTTTATTCTTAATTTTATTCCCCTTTTAACTGCTAAGCTGATACCTTGTTGCGGAATAAATTCTTGTTAATAGTAGTTGGAAAAAGTTATCTTGATTCTTTTCAGTTAATAGTTGTGTTAATGTAAAGAATGTTGGATATTTCTAATTGCTAGCATGTAATATACTTTGATGGACAGAGTTGGCCAAATAGAATTCTAAAAGCATTTACTAGGTTAGATTATTTTTTAAAATTAAACCTGGCTTTGTTATGATGCATGGATGTAATGGATGATTTTTATAGTAAGATATCATGACATTCATGGTTTTGTTAGGAATCTTGTACTATGGCAAGGACAAGCTCTCGAACACCTTCTAATTCAACGAATCCTTCTATTCAAGATTCCACAGAGGTAATTTCTTCTTTCTTTGATATCAACATGAATTGTTTGTTGTTTTTTGAGTTGCTATAGCGAATGATATATTTATACAAAAATATGCATTTATATGATCTTTCTACAGATATATGAAGATACTGGAAGTGAAAGTATTAAAAAATCTTTATATATGAAAAATAGAAGGTCTGAAGTTTGGAGTCATTTTGTGATTGAAACACAAGTAGATGGTACCATCAAAGAAATATGTAATTATTGTGGAAAACCCTTGGTTTGCAAGAAAAATTCTGGAACAACCCATTTAAATCGTCATATCAAATTTACTTGCAAAAAAAATCCTCATAAAGACATGGAGCATATGATTCTTGGCAAATCTCTTAAATCTGATGGTGTAGTTTTTACATTTGATCCAGAAGTAAGTAGAAAATGCTTGGCAAAGTTAGTGATTTGTGCAGAACTTCCATTTAAAATCGTGGAACATCCAGTATTCATTAATTTTGTGAAGAGCTTACAGCCTTTATTTTCTATGGTTGGTCGTCATACTATTAGAAATGACTGTATAGCTTTATATCAAGAAGAGAAGATAAAGCTTCAAGAAAAAATGAAGAATTTAAATTGTCGTGTGAGTTTTACTTCAGATTTATGGACTTCTAATCAAAAGCTCGGATATTTAGTGCTGACTGCTCACTATATTGATAATGATTTTGTTTTGAACAAGTTGATTTTGAACTTTAAGAAAGTTCCATATCCTCACACTAGTTATGCTCTCAATGATATAATTGGAAGTTGCCTTACTGAATGGGATTTGGATGAAAAAGTGTTTGCTCTTACACTTGATAATTCTACCACAAATGATGCTTTGATAAGAAACTTCAAAAGAGATTTTGGTGAAAAGTTATTGTTTAATGGTGAACACATTCACATGAGGTGTTGTGCACATATTTTAAATATAATGGTGCAAGATGGAATAAAGGTGATGGATGATTCTATTAAACAAATTCGAAATCTTATTACGTATGTGGTTAGTAGTCCATCTAGAATGCAAACTTTTAATGGAATTGCACAATTATTCAAGTTACCTACTAAAAAAGGTTTGGTTTTAGATGTGCCTACAAGATGGAATTCTACTTATCAAATGCTTGCCAATGCTTTGTCATATAAGGACGCATTTATAAGATATGCACAATTGCATTGTAATGTTGCTCCATCTCTTGATGATTGGAGAAAATCCGAAGTGGTAACTAATTTCCGGCATACTTTTGTTGATACAACTCAAGCATTTTCGGGTGGAAAGTATCCTACATCTAACTTGTACTTTAGAAAAGTATGGACCATTCGGCGTGTGTTGCAAGAAGTATCTATTTTTGGTGATGATATTGTTAAATCTCTGGCATTGGAAATGCAAAATAAATTTAATAAGTACTGGGAAGAACCAAACATAATGTTGTCAATAGCATCAGTTTTGGATCCTAGATCAAAATTGGCATACATTGAGTATATTTATGTATTAGCACTTGGGGAGATAGAGAGCAAAATAAAATGTGAAGAAATTACCACTCTTCTTAAGAAAATTTATGGTGAATATGAGAGCATTGTTAAACAAAAAACTGTGGTGACGGATGAATCAAGTCAGTTAATAAGTAGTGACTCAAGTACTCCTTTAACTTCTTTGGGTAAAAGAAGTTAGATTCAGATTTTGCAGACTTTTGGGCTCAAAGTTCAATGAAAATGGCTAAGAAAAATGAAGTTGACAGTTATTTAGAAGAAGATGTTCTTCCTCCGATGTCTGATGTGGATTTCAGTGTTTTGGAGTGGTGGAAGAAGAATTCTATAGTTTATCCCGTGCTTTCAAAAATAGCTCGAGATATTTTAGCTATACCAGTCACCACCGTTTCATCAGAATCGGCTTTCAGTACTAGTGGCAGAATTGTGGATCAACATCGAAGTCGATTGAGTCCCTCGACCATAGAGGCTTTAATATGCACACAAGATTGGCTTCGAAAAGATTATTATATAGGTATTCTTATTGAATTTATATTTGGCATAATCTAGTCTTTTATGTATTTATCAAATCATTATTTTATTGCTTAATTTTATGCCATGCAGATGAATGTGTAGATTCTTCAAATTCATCCAATTTAATGAATGATAAAGAGTTAATTGTAGAATGCTTAGGGGAATGAAGGTCGAGAATGGTATGTAATGTCAAATTCTAAATGCAGAATTATTTTAATTTTCAATGACTGAGTTTATATTTGGCTGAGTTTAATAATTTGCAGACCTTGGCTCAATATAGGCAGAAGCTAGATGAAATTGCAGGCACAAGTGTCTGTGAGAGTGGCAGAGTTTCACTCTTACTGGATCTCACCTACAAGCAGGATATGTGTCTGTGAGAGTGGCAGAGATTCACTCTTACTGGATCTCACCCGTTCACTGTGTATATATGCTCCGTCTCCTAACTCTGTTGGTATCACGTGGACATATGGTACGTTAAACATGTAGATGTGACGACTGCATGATAGATGTCACCTAGAATTTCAAACAATATTCCCATAAACATGCAAGTATCCTGAACATTGTTACTGCATCTGCCACTTCTAATTTCTCATGAAATAAGAAATTGTTCTTTTTATAAAGTACCATATGATAGGCATAACGATGATGTATCATTTGATGTAGGCTCTGCTTGGATGATGCTTACTCATCAGTTCATCAAGTTCTGCATACAGGGATGGGACAACCTCCCACGGACAGTCCTGATGTACTACGCAAACTTCCTCTCCCCCCTTGAAGGCTACTACCTCACCCTCGCTGACTTCCCAAAGATGGTCAGTAGCAACGCGCCCCTTGCAAGGAAGTTTGGCAGGGACAACCCTTCTATCCTAGACAAGATCAGTGCAGAGCTATTGGGTCGTGATGCCAACAGGTTTGTTCCTGGTGGGTGGAACCAATGTGTCGAAGCAAATGTAAGTGATCCAAGGATGTTTGTGAAGGACTTGAACTAGCTTAGGCCTGGGCCTGGGGCCGAAAGGCTTAAGCGCCTGATCACAGGTTTGATACAGGAAGATAGGTTTGACGAGAAGCATTGCATCTGATCATGTACATGGTACTTAGATGAGTTCTTCAGTCTGCTGGCATTGTTTTGTTGCAGGTTTATGTTTTGCAAATGCTTTTATATAAACATGATGCTCTGTTAATTGTTTTCTTACTCTTGCTAAAGAGAACTGTATCTAATTGCTTGTAAACAAATATTTTTCCATAAATTCTGTGCAAATTTTCTGTGTTGTTAGAGAATTTTGAACATAGTTTCTTTTATGGTTATAGCATCATATTTTTTTTTTTTAATTTTGATAAGGACAGATCCAAAAAGCCCATGGACTGTTTGAAGTCCATTGGGCCGAGTTGGATTTTTTTAAGAATGGTCCATTTGAGCTTTGGATCAGTCCAAAATCCAAAATTTTATAATGGACATTTAATGGATTCAGCCCAGCCCGATTCGGCCCTACCCGTTCTCATCCCTATATGCAAGCCGCAAGGCGGGGCCCGGGAGGCAGGGGGAGTTTGAATAAGGTTGCTAGAATTTTAAACCTATTTTAAATGATTGTCAAATTAATATGCAGCGGAAATAAAAAAACAACCACATATAGAAAAAAATACACCACAGAAAAAACAGATTTTATAGTGGTTCAAAAAATACATAGTCCACTCTTTCCTCTCATCAAAAGGATCCTCTTCCACTACCACTAGTATAGAAAATCATGGATAACAGTCCAATTCAGTAAGTAGCACAAAATGCGCCCTAGTCTAATCGTTTTTGCAAAACAATTCTATACAATATGTCAACCCTAGCAAAGCTAGTACCCTCAGTTTACATGGGCTTGAGTATTCCATAAAACCATCCAATCAAAAAGATTGCAAAATAAAGTTTTTGAAACCTTAAACAAACCAATATCAATTAAGTGCACAAAATAGAAAGATCTAACAACCTTTTTGTTGTCTTAGAAAGATGTCAATTAAAAAAAAATATTGAAAATGAAGATAAAAAAGATAGATACAACTGTAGCACCAATGAAAATCTAAATTGCTGATGAAGTGCATCTCTGTGAAGGCTTCTTGATGATGAAGAAGCTCTAAAACAATCTTCAAAACTCCTCCTTTCTCACCAAGACCTCCTCAAAATTCTTTCCAAAAAGTCTCTCCTTTTCTATCTAAACAATCCCTTTTATAATTGAAATTTGCCTCCTCAAAAGATCCTATCCACAGAAGCAATAGAAGGTATAATCTTGACCGTCCAATCTTAAATAAACTCATCCAATTATCCTTCCATGTTTAAGACTATTTGGAAACAAACCCTAAGTCAAAAAAAAAAAAAAAAACAAAAAACAAAAAACAAAAACAAAAACAAAAACAAAAAACAAAAACAAAAAATCAAGCCTAAAAGCCACGAAAATTCATGTTATCATTGCGCTATGATTGACACTTTAAGTTGTCTTCTATGGCACTTCAAGTTGTTATCGATGGTTGACTTGTCATCAGTAGCAAATGCAAACTCTCTTTCGAAAGTTGTGCTCCGATAGCTCTGGAATCAATAGCAATTCAAGTTGTCATCGATGGCTGACTTACCATCTATGGCAATTCAAGTTGTCGCAGTAGGAAAGGCCAACTTGTTCAGGCCTGATGCTCTTCAAAAGAACGATGATACTTATCGCATTCAAACTCTGATTGAGTTGATGCTGATAGTATTTCAAAGAGGATTCAGACCACTACAACTTTATAGTAAATTTCATCCTTAATTAAAGTTGTACCTTTATCAAACATGCTTAAAGTTGTAGTAGCAGCATCTCATTGATATCTCATTGATATCAATGATCATCATCTCGTTTGATATTTTTGCGCATCCAGCAAACCTACACACAAGGCTGCAAGCACGAAAGCCCATTAATCAAAGGATCCGTAAGTTCATGAATTCCACCAGACTTAATAACTCTAAATTAAAGTGGCCCATTCCAAGTACAACTCAGGAAAAACCAGATAGCAAATTGACTTTTACATAAACTTTATATCTGTCAAATCCAAGTGATAAAGACTTTCTTTTCAAATTACATAAGAGAATCATGATCTACCAGTTCCACCATGATTGTGATTCCTGACCGACATAACAGATTAACAGATATCAATCTTCCATCATAAGGAGACGGACCAAACATTCATTCCTTGAAAGCTTATAACCAGAAAGATCTATTCTTGAGAGATCTTGTATTTTCTATTAATATAATTATCTCGTCAACTTGTCTACCTTTCCTTGAGAAAGTAGGCCTGAGTTTTTTCTCAGTCGAACCTCGTTACATCTGTCTTGACTCTTCTCTCTGTTTTTTTTTTTAATTTCATTTATAGTTCCATTGCAGGCATAACTCTGACTCGAGCCATCTCGAGTCGAAATTCTTGTTTGATTCTTGAATTGATCTGGCTAACTTAGTCGACAACTTCTAGCATCAAAAATATCATGTCATGGTCGAGCACATATTATAGCAAAATTAAAATAAGGAATACACTAAGAATATTGAGCGATTCCGAAGGTAGAGTTAACTGGTAGGCAAAAGCCTTGTCAACCTAGTTCATTGAGTACATACTGAGACAACACAATGAATTATTCTGCAGCCACACATCCAAGAATACACGTTCCAAGTGTAACTGATGTATTTCTAAGTTCCTTGAAACTTGTCATAAAGGTGCTAGTTACTAGAAATGATCACTAAGGAACTATCATCCACTTTACTGTCAAATGATTATTGAAGTGCTTAGAATGATATTCTATGTGAGTTCATGATCATATCTATTTCCATTCTATTTCCCCAGCATCTTTTCTATGATAACCCACTAGCTTATAACTATCACTCTAGCATCGAAGTTGAAGCAAATTATGGAGGTATATCCATTTATTATTGGACAAACATGATGGATGGGGTTGGTAATGTACTCCCAAGTTTCTTGAAAACCTGTCATATAGGGGGTGTATTCTCCATTATTTCCTTGTAAAAGGCTATGATTTTATTTTATTAATACTTTTTTTATTTTATTATCAGTAGTACTAACTTACAGATAGGTAATTTCTTAAAGAAAAAAATTAGAAAGTGAATTTCTTACTTTATCATTCTTATGACAATGACTCTTATATATGTCTGTTTTAAGCTACCACACACATAGCAAGCCAGTGTCCAATACACAATCTTGGAATTCCTAAAGCAACATAGCTCCAACACTAAGTTTGTTGAAGTTTTCCAAGGCGCTGGAGAGTTTAATATAGAGTTTGAAAATCCAATTTTCTTGTGTGCTCGGTCCGATAGCAAGCAACGAGTAGTCGGAAAACTCGGTGAGTGAAAACTCGGCGAGTACACTAATTACTCATTCAGAATATGGAGTATTAATATCTCAATATATATAATCAAAAACTAAAATGACATAATATAATAAAATAAGTTTCATATCAAAATTACCAATATCATCTAATTAGAAACTAAATTAGTGTGTTTCAGCACTCAATATTAATTAAGAGTAGACAACTAAAGAAATACGTTCAACAAAAACTATAATTAGAAATCTAAATTTCTTCTCCGAATAATTGTTAACACTTGCATAAGCAAAGTCAATAAATGGAAGCCAGAAAAGTATGACTAACTAAAAAAGAAAAAAAAAAAAGATAAAATCAAAAGAAAAACCAAAACTAATTAAAGAAACCTCTTGTTAGCATCTTACTCTATAATCCATAAAACGAAATCTAATTTTTAAGAATACTAAATTGTATTTTCCTCATTTAAATGAAAAAAACTTTAGAAAACAAACTTTTGAGCAATCATCCACTTTTCAAAATCAAGAATTGAAACCGCTTAAATTCCCTTCCATGCAATAAATAAGCTCAAAAAACCATATTGCTCAACAATCCATCAAACAAAAATCTAATTTTTGTTTAGAAATAACAAGATCTAAACTTTGGAAGTCAGCTAACAAGAAGAAAATCTAATCAAAATCCAAACTTTGCATTATCTAGTATATATTGCATATCAAAGAAGAAAATAGAGTTAGGAGATCTTATGGAGATGTAGTTTTCTATCAAAGTTTCATTACATTTGACAACCAAGTTCAGAGGAGTCTCATGTCGTCTCTTTATATGGACTCAAGAGGGAGCTCAAATTCTTTCCTACGTTTCCTACTAGTACTTGGGTGCAGGGAGAGTCCCTATAATCACTTTGAGAGGGTGCAAGAGGAACACAAGTTCCAACAATTGCTTCCACATATTAATATGTGCCGCTATTTAATTAGTCGTGAGAGATTGCAACTCGATCAAATTCAATCGAGGGGGTCAAATTAGGAACTCGCTTCAAAACTCAGAACTTGGCCTATCTAAGATTTTGAGTGAGTTTCAGCATATATATGCATTTGATGCTTTAGACCAAATATTCGATCGAGTACTTGCGGAGTTCACTGGATTTTAGAATGCAAGTTTAATAGGTATTTTGGTTGTGACGCACATAAATAGGGACAGGAGACGGATTACAAAGTGTCTTTGCTTCATAAGGCACCAAAAGAGGCATAATAATTGGTTGTTAACAACATTTATCTTACACATACACAAACAAACCCTTCGATAAAGAGTATGGAACATAAACACATGCTTATATACCCAAGTACCAACCAATATTTGTTAATTGATTTTCAATGAAAAATATAGAAGCTACAAGGACTAACTTCCTCCGACACAACATAAACTACGTCATCGTGTTAATAGCAATTAATTTTAAAGGTATGCAAACACACGAGTAAACAGTGTGGAACATACCCAAGTTCCAGCTAAGTAATTAATTAATTGGTGCATAATGAAAATACAAAAGCTTAAATAAGGACTAACTTCCATCGACGTAAATAACATGCAGTGACACAATGTGATATTGCATTTGATTTATTAGACCACCATAAGAAATTTTATTATTATTATTTTTTACCTAGAATATTAATTCTAACAAGAAAAACAATGAAATCAAGTTTCCTTGAAAGTACAAAAAATAAATGACAATCATCTTTTGGTTCCAGAATATTTTGTGAGTCCATCGTGCATCAAGTTTTTTTTGTTTTACATATTTAAAATAAAAATCTTTAACATTTAACACATATGCATTTTAATAAGGATTTGTGTCGTATAAAGTTTCATATTGTATAACAAGTTGCCATTTAAGATTCTTGCAGTCACTTAAGAATACATAGATATAGTGATATAAATGGCATGGCACTGAATTGAAGAATGATACGAGTAGAATTTCATCATTAAGAAAATTAAAAAATATCGTGGGATTTGTGAATAGCAAGGTTTTAAATATGAGCCGATACAACACTAATATATATCGCGAATACTATATGAGATTTTAAGGTATTCCATACATGATATACCGAGTAATACTAGTCTAGTATTGCAAATATTTTCAATAGTTCTAATAGATATTGCCGATTTGCTAATTCCGAAGCCATAAATATCTACTTGTACCGATAATAATTCCAAGTTTGGTATTTAAACCTTGAATAATAGCATACCTACAATATAAACAAAAGGAAGGAAGCAGAAAAATTTAGGTTTTTTAACTGTTCCAACTCCTGCCTATTTAGAAAATTACCTTCCAAAATCATAGTATTAGCTAATTTACCCCCAATTCTCAGTAGTTGCAATCCACCTATGCTCCTTTGGCACTGAAATATTTTGTTAAGTCTATACTACAATTAGGGCTAACATTAACCCCTCATCCAAAACGATCCTAACCTAATAAATCCCATATTAGTCATTCCTTTTTCCTCTCGATCTCTTCCTTATTATCTAGCAACTCTTAGATCAATGTGGAGTCAATTAAGGGTCATGCCATGACACTTCTGTATTTGTGCTTAATTTTGATATTTATCGTTATGTATCTTAAAATTGCCTTTTTTTTTTTTACGGTAATTTTTTAACTCTACTATTTAACAATCGCAAGTAGTACATTTGAACAATTGTTTTCCAAACTTTAACTCGTAAATGGATGCACTAGAGGAGGAACTAGGAGCACAAACATTTGATGTGATGGTTTTGTGGGCTATTCATAATAGGAAGAATTTAGGTTCAATTAGGTGATTAAATGTATAGCAATTTGTTAATAATTTCAAGTAGTTGGATTTGGTTGGAGGCATAATGTGGGTTCTGTTGCAAAGTCAGAGAAATATCCTTATTTCATGATGGTCGTTGATCATGCTCATCTTGTCAATGATGAGGGCGATAGTGGAAGTCCAGCAAGAGGTGGAGGGTATGCTGGTGAAGACCTTGCAAATAAGAAAAGGGAGATCGTTATTATCGAGGCCCGCATTGGCAATGAGAAGAGAATCTAGAAAGAAAGGGCACAAGTAGTGACAATGGATGATAATGAAAAGGTGCAAGGTCTTACTAGTGCATGTGAAACCAGTGATAAACGAATGACAACTAGAGGCGATGGCATTCAGGGTTTGTTGTTGCTACTCCGTAAGGTGTTGGCTAGGATTAGGGCTAGAATTTCAAAAGAATAGAGATGATAGTGGAGAATAAAATTTGGGAGGAGGGATTAATCAATATGTGGGCAGGTAATTTCAACTATATTCAAGAGTAAAAATAGAATTTATACCAAATTTCGTCTAAAATATAAATAAAGTTAACCTGGGTTGTAACCTGGTTGCAATTAATAAGGATTAGGGGTAAAATGGCTAATATCAGGAATGAGCAAGCCAATAAAAATCCAATAAAATAGGAAATGCAAATTCCTACTTAGCACATATGGACTTTCATAAGGACTTAGGTCGTATAAAGTATCATAGTATATAGCAAGTTACCATTTAAGACTCTTAAAGGCACCTACTAATAGATGGATACAGGGATATAAATGACAGTGAATTGAAGAATGATATGATTAGAAGTACCTCATTAACAAATTTAAAAGTATTGTAGGATTTGTTAATAGCAAGCCCATCCAACACTAATATATATCACAAATAACATATGAGATTTTATGGTATTTCATACCAGATATACCGAATAATATTGGTCTTGTCTTGCCAATATTTTCAATAGTTCCAATACATATTGCCGATTAGCTAATTCCGAAGCCACAAATATCTGCTTGTACCGATAATAATTCCAATTATGATATTTAAACCTTGGATAATAGCATACCTACACTATAAACAAAAAAGGAAGCAGAAAATTTTGGGTTTTTAATGGCAAAACCTTCCAAATCTTGCCTATTTAGAAAATTACCCTCCAAATCTTAGTATTAGCTAATTTACCCCCAATTCTCAGTAGTTGCAATCAACCTAGCAAAGCTAGTACCCTCAGTTTACATGGGCTTGAGTATTCCATAAAACCATCCAATCAAAAAGATTGGAAAATAAAGGTTTTGAAACCTTAAACAAACCAGTATCAATTAAGTGCACAAACTAGAAAGATCTTACAGTCTTTTTGTCGTCTTAGAAAGATGTCAATTAAAAAAAATTAAAAAAAAAATATTGAAAACGGAGATAAAAAAGATAGATACAACTGTAGCACCCACGAAAATCTAAATTGCTGATGAAGTGCATCTCTGTGAAGGCTTCTTGATGATGAAGAAGCTCTGAAACAATCTTCAGAACTCCTCCTTTTTCACCAAGATCTCCTCAAAATTCTTTCAAAACGTCTTTCCTTTTTCTATCTGAACAATCCCTTTTATAATTGAAATTTGCCATGTCAAAAGATCCTATCCACAGAAGCAATAGAAGATATAATCATGACCGTCCAATCCAAAATCAACTCATCCAATTATCCTTCCATGTTTAGGACTATTTGGAAACAAACCCTATGTTAAAAAAAAAACAAAAAACAAAAAATCAAGCTTAAAAGCCCCAAAAATTCGTGTTATCATTGCGCTATGATTGACGCTTTAAGTTGTTATCTATGGCAATTCAAGTTGTCATCGATAGTTGACTTGTCATCAGCAGCTGAAGCAAACTCTATTTCGAAAGTTGTGCTCCGATAGCTCTGGAATCAATAGCAATTCAAGTTGTCATCGATGGCTAACTTACCATCGATGGCAACACAAGTTGTTGTAGTTAGGACCCATCAACGGTAGTAGGAAAGGCCAATTTGTTTAGGCCTGGTGTTCTTCAGAAGAAGAACGATGATACTTATCGCATTCGAACTCTGATTGAGTTAATGTTGATAGTATTTCAAAGAGGATTCAGAGCTCTACAAATTTATAGTAAATTTCATCCTTAATTAAAGTTGTACCCTTATCAAACATGCTTAAAGTTGTAGTAGCAACATCTCATTGATATCGTTCGTCATCTCGTTTGACATTTTTGCGCATCCATCAAACCTACACACAAGCCTGCAAGCACGAAAGTCCGTTAATCAAAGGATCCTTAAGTTCATGAGGTCCGCAAGACTTAATAACTCTAAATTAAAGTGGTCCATTCCAAGTGCAACTCAGGAAAAACCAGATAGCAAATTGACTTTTACATAAACTTTATATCTCTCTCCAAGTGATAAAGACTTTCTTTTCAAATTACATAAGAGAATCATGGACTACCAGTTCCACCATGATTGTGATTCCTGACCAACATAACATATTAACAGATATCAATCTTCCACCATAAGGAGACGGACCAAATATTCATTCCTTGAAAGCTTATAACCAGAAAGATTTATTCTTGAGAGATCTTGTATTTTCTATTAATATTATTATCTCGTTAACTTGTCGACCTTTCCATCAGAAAGTAGGCCTGAGTTTTTAGCAGTCGAACCTCGTTACATCTGTCTAGGCTCTTCTCTCTGTTTTTTTTAATTCCATTTACAGTTATATTGCAGGCATAACTCTGACTCGAGCCATCTCGAGTCGAAATTCTTGTTTGAACCTTGAATTGATCGGGCTAACTTAGTCGACAACTTCTAGCATAAAAAAATATCATGTCATGGTCGAGCACATATTATAGCAAAATTAAAATAAGGAATACACTAAGAAAATTGAGCGATTCCGAAGGTAGAGTTAACTGGTCGGCAAAAGCCTTGTCAACCTAGTTCATTGAGTACATACTGAGACAACACAATGAATTATTCTGTAGCCACACATCCAAGAATACACGTCCCAAGTGTAACTGATGTATTTCTAAGTTCCTTGAAACTTGTCATAAAGGTGCTAGTTACTAGAAATGATCACTAAGGAACTATCATCCACTTTACTTTCAAATGATTATTGAAGTGCTTAGAATGATATTCTATGTGAGTTCATGATCATATCTATTTCCATTCTATTTCCCCAGCATCTTTTCTATGATAACCCACTAGCTTATAACTATCACTCTAGCATCGAAGTGGAAGCAAATTATGGAGGTATATGCATTTATTATTGGACAAACATGATGGATGGGGTTGGTAATGTACTCCCAAGTTTCTTGAAAACCTGTCATATAGGGGGTGTATTCTCCATTATTTCCATGTAAAAGGCTATGTTTTTATTTTATTAATACTTTTTTTTATTTTAATATCAGTAGTACTAACTTACAGATAGGTAATTTCTTAAAGAAATAAATTAGAAAGTGAACTTCTTACTTTATCATTCTAATGACAATGACACTTATATGTCTGTTTTAAGCTACCACACACATAGCAAGCTAGTGTCCAATACACAATCTTGGAATTCTTAGAGCAACATAGCTCCAACACTAAGTTTTTTGAAGTTTGCCAAGGCGCTGGAGAGTTTAATATAGAGTTTGAAAATCCAATTTTCTTGTATGCTCGGTCCGATAGCAAGCAACGAGAAGTCGGAAAACTCGGCGAATATACTGATTACTCATTCAGAATATGGAGTATTAATATCTCAATATATATAATCAAAAATTAAAATGACATAATATAATAAAATAAGTTTCATATCAAAATTACCAATATCATCTTTAGTTAGCACTCAAATTGCTAACTAAAGAAATACATTTTTTGTTAGCAAATTTGCAGTATACACTAAATGCGTTAAAACAATAAATCAACAAAAACCATAATTAGAAATCTAAATTTCTTTTCCGAATAATTGTTAACACTTACGTAAGCAAAGTCAATAAATGGAAGCCAGAAAAGTATGACTAACTAAAAAAGAAAAAAAAAAAAAAGAAGATAAAATCAACAGAAAAAGCAAAACTAATTAAAGAAACCTCTTGTTAGCATCTTACTCTATAATCCATAAGACGAAATCTAATTTTTAAGAATACTCAATTGAATTTTCCTCATTTAAATAAAAAAAACTTTAGAAAACAAACTTTTGAGCAATCATCCACTTTTCAAAACCAAAAATTGAAACCGCTTAAATTCCCTTCCATGCAATAAATAAGCTCAAAAAACCATATCGCTCAACAATCCATCAAACAAAAAACTAATTTTTGTTTAGAAATAACAAGATCTAAACTTTGGAAGTCATATCCGTGTTTTAGCTAACAAGAAGAAAAACTAATCAAAATCCAAACTTTGCACTATCTAGTATATGTTGCATATCAAAGAAGAAAATAAAGTTAGGAGATCTTACAGAGATGTAGTTTTCTATCAAAGTTCCATTACATCTGACAACCAAGATCAGAGGAGTCTCATGTCGTCTCTTTATATGGACTCAAGAAGGAGCTCAAATTCTTTCCTACGTTTCCTACTAGTACTTGGGTGCAAGGAGAGTCCTACTAGTACTTGGGTGCAAAGAGAGTCCCTATAATCGCTTTGAGAGGGTGCCAGAGGAACACAAGTTCCAACAATTGCTTCCACATATTAACATGTGTCGCTATGAAATTAGTCGAGAGAGATTGCATCTTGATCAAATTTGATCGAGCCATATTTTTTCTCAACGAAGATACTAATAGCAGAGATTAATTAGTTTTGAATCCAATAGAAATTTTTTTTCTACGAGAGGGTCAAATCAGGAACTCGCTTCAAAACTCAGAACTTGGCCTCTCTGAGATTTTGAGTGAGTTTCAGCACATATATGCATTTGATGCTTGAGCCCAAGTACTTGATCGAGTACTTGCGAAGTTCACTGGATTTTAGAACGCAAGTTTAATAGGTATTTTGCTTGTGACGCACATAAATAGGGACAGGAGACGGATTTCAAAGTGTCTTTGCTTCATAAGGCACCAAAAGAGGCATATTAATTGGTTGTTAATAACGTTTATCTTACACATACACAAACAAACCCCTCGATAAAGAGTGTGGAACATAAACACATGCTTATATACCCAAGTACCAACCAATAATTTGTTAATTGATTTTCAATGAAAAATATAGAAGCTACAAGGACTAACTACCTCTGACACAACATATACTAACTCATCGTGTTAATAGCAATTACTTTTTACAGGTATGCAAACACACGAGTAAAACAGTGTGGAACATGCCCAAGTTCCAGCTAAGTAATTAATTAATTGGTGCATAATGAAAATACAAAAGCTTAAATAAGGACTAACTTCCATCGACGTAAATAACGTATAGGGACACAATGTGAATTGCATTTGATTTATTAGACCACCAAAAGAAATTTTTATTATTATTATTTTTACCTAGAATATTAATTCTAACAAGAAAAATAATGATATCAAGTTTCCTTGAAAGTACGAAAAATAAATGACAATCACCTTTTGGTTCCAGAGTATTTTGTGCGTCCATCATGCATCAAGTTTCTTTTGTTTTACATATTTAAAATAAAAATCATTAACATTTAACACATATGGATTTTAATTAGGACTTCTATCGTATAAAGTTTCATATTTGATAGCAAGTTGCCATTTAAGATTCTTGCAGTCACCTAAGAATAGATAGATATAGTGATATAGATGGCATGGCACTGAATTGAAGAATGATACGAGTAGAATTAGCTCATTAAGAAAATTAAAAAATATAGTGGGATTTGTGAGTAGCAAGGTTTTAAATATGAGTCAATACAACACTAATATATATCGCAAATACCATATGAGATTTTAAGGTATTCCATACAGGATATACCGAATAATACTAGTCTAGTATTGCAAATGTTTTTAATATATAGTTCTAATAGTTATTTCCTATTTGCTAATTCCGAAACCATAAATATCTACTTGTACCGATAATAATTCCAATTCTGATATTTAAACCTAGAATAATAGCACACCTACAATATAAACAAAAAGAAGGAAGCAGAAAAATTGGGGTTTTTTAACGGCAATACCTTCCAACTCTTGCCTATTTAGAAAATTACCTTCCAAAATCATAGTATTTGCTAATTTACCCTGAATTCTCAGAGTTGCAATCCACCTATGCTCCTTCGGCACTGAAATATTAGGTTAAGTCTATACTACTGTTCATCACAAAATTCTTACTTCCTTCCATTGAATAAATTAATTACAATAAAAGAGAACAAAAGAAAAAATAAACAAGAAGATTTATAATTTATCGCTCTCTTTTACAATAAATTATGGGCTCTATATGGCGATTGGATCTATCTAGTAGCTCCTTTTGACGATCTTATTTGGAAATTTTCTACTCGATGAAAATGATGGTCGGCCCTACCTTCTTTCTCTACTGGTCCAATGAATTCAAAGCTCTCCCGTGTAACTTGAATTCTGAAAAGATCTCCAAAATCTCTCCAAAGACTAGTTCAAGAGGGTATTTATAGTTTTGAATCAATATAAGAGTTTCCAATAAAATAGAATTGGAAAGTAGTTGTATTCATCAAGAATTCTAATCAAATATTTTAATCTTGATTTAAATCTCTTAATTATGAATTTTAATTGGACTCAATTCGGGCATTGGATAAGTCCAAATCTCAATCACAATCAATTTAGAATTCTAAAAAATCTGCTCACGCAGAGTTAAAATATTTTGCATGCGGAGCTATTGACTTAGCTCCGCATTTTACTCAACACGAGACTAAATCTTTGCCAAACGCGGAGCTACGCAGTTAACTCCGTGTTCTGCTTGGAAATTTTCTTTTTTTATTACCTTTGGAAATTTTATCACCAACAGAACCCCCTCCAAAGTTTTCAAAATAGTTTATAATTTAGCAAATTTTGAAATACTTTGGATTTTTTGATTTATTGTACTTGAATGCGGAGTTAATAATACCAAGTTATCCTCGCGTTTGCAGTTTAACACATGTAATACACGAAACTAAATAGCCCCACGTTTTACTGAAAACTGCTTCGATCCTCACGTCAAATACCTAGGGGCGGGTTTTTTTTATTTAAATAGAGTTTTCACTCTTCTTCTTCTTCCTCACTTAGAGATTTTCAGAAACACAAGAAATCAGAGCTTAGGTGATCCAAGAATCATAGCTTCCGATCGATTTTCTCGCCAATTTTCTTCAAGATTTCGAACTCAATGGCGCCCAAGAAAAGCACCTCGTCACGCGCCTCCTCGCCATCGGCGGCCGGTGCGAGCAGCGGTGGCAGCAGCTGTGGCAGTCTACGCCGCGCCAAATTGAGGTATGAATCTCCATTTTTGGACCCTTTGAAGTGACTTAGGGGTGATTTGGCTCGGTTTTGACTGGCCAATCACCTCCTTTGCTGGTGAAATCATCGTTGTTTTTCGGCTAAACGGCTTGGAGAAGAAGAGACCTCTAGTTTTTTTCTACGCGAAGCTACTGCATTAGCTTCACGTTTTTAGCTTATTACGTGCGGGTATTTCTAACTGTCGCATTTATTACGCTAACTTACAGATTTAGCTTCGCATTTTATCTTTTTAGTTTCACATTTTACTCAAATGCAAATTTATTGATTAACTTCACGCGGAGCTATTTTTAGTTCTGCGTTTCCATACTTGGAAAACTTTTTCAACTTTTTCTTAAAATCTTTTCTAACTCTGATTCTTCTTTTTGCAGTTGGCTATTTAGTGGATCCTCTCTCCCACATGCATCACTTTGGATTTGTTGAGGGTGCAGACTTAGCAGCCCAGTTCCGGTTCACTACTAAGCTTCTTTCTTACAAGTCAGGTCTTAAAGAACGCAGAGAAAAATTGATGAGATATAGCCCTATCACTGCAAGAGAAATCATCACTGATGCTCCCTTTGAAGCGATGAACCGAGAAACTTTGGAAAAGCTAGCGTTCCTCTTCGGGGACACGATGCAGCATTCAGATGAAATTTTGTTTGAAGAAGAGAGCAAGTGGCTTCACCAGACCGGTGACTTGTTGATATTCCTGTTTGATATGGAACGAAGTTATCCTTTGGTTTACCTTAAGAGGTTATCAGCTCATCGCGAGTTAGAGTGGGAACTAACTCAGGAGTATGACGGGGTTGCTACAGGAAAGTTTACCGCACATGGAGCCTGTCAAGATGGTCCTAATAGGTGCGTTACTAGAGGTAGAATTACCAAGGAGCACCCAGTTGGGGAAGTCCCTGTTCGTGCTAAGACTTTCCTCAGTGAATTTGTAGCCAAAGGTGGCCAATACCCTGCAAATTTAGAATGCCTAGCTATATCCATTCTTTGGTCAACATGTGGTGGTTTCGTCTTGTCAAGTACATGATGGATCGCCATGAGCAAACCCTCAAAGAAATTGGTCTCTCCAAGGCTATCAGGAATGTCCAGTTTGGCATGCCCCACAGCTCGTACCATCTCTTTAGTCTCTTAGTGATGTATAACTCTGAAACCAATACTTTCTTTACACCAGTGAGTGAGCTAGGACTTGCTCTCCACGAGATGTACGAAGTGTCAGGGTTCCTTATGAAGATTACATCCCTACTGCCGAAGAGCTAAATATGCTGAACGTGAAAGATGAGCGCATCTACGCGACATATTGGGAGATGATGTGCCATTACCATATATGTGCTGACCTTACTGGAGTGAGAAGCTAAGGGATCAGTCATAAGAAATGGACAGATTATCTCTTCTTGAATCTAAAGGAGAGATTTCCTATGGTGTGCGGACTCCAGCCCGTTGGTATCGAGGAAATCAAACGGCGCATTGCAGAACTGGAAACCACATTTTATACCACCAAATCAAATGAAGGAGGGTTTAACCTGATACATTTTTCCAAAGCTTCCATTATAAGGCCCAGTTCCCTATATCTAGTAGGTGTTTAATTGCTGGGTTCCTGATGTTGTGGTTGAAGAGATGCGTCGTCCCTTCACTACCCAAAGATACCATCGTGAAGAACGTGGTTTATCCTTCCGTCTTATTGGCTTACAGACGACCATTTGGGATTCTTCCCGCAATGGTTAGCAACTTTCAGAGTGGTCTCCGTGCACTCTGTAATGGTTTGATCCCTGCAGATAAGGCCAAGACCACGAAGGGGAAGGCTGCCAAAGAGAAGGGAGTACAAAAAACTGTGATGGTGAAGACACCAAATCGTAGGGTGGAGATGTCCTACATATATCTGATGGCCTGGCTTGTCAAGCACTGCCCCTCGTTAATGAGTGCGGTAGACTATTGCCCAATGGACAAGTCGTTATTTATGGAGATGTATGAACACTCCACTTGGAAGAGCCGCTATATGTCGTTGATCCGTAAAACACTTCAACATCATCAAAATTACGAGATCAACCATTGCTTCCCTGACTTTCCAGGCGGAGAGTATGGGTAAAAATTTAGGGATGCTCTAGGGCCATATAATTTTTCCACCCTATCTTCAGGGGAATTTTGGTGGTTACTAAGTATCTGTCTCAGACACTTGGTGTATCGACAAGATGCCATGTGTTACATAGAGCCGTACGATCCAAGCCATTTTGCTCATCAATTTAGATATTCGCAGCTCTATATAGGGAATCCAAATAAGAAATTGGCGTACGAAAAAAATTTGTACGAGGGAGCACGAGGCTGGTTCCACTTTGTTACCGAAGGAACTGGAGCCAAATTTACACTGCCCCAGTAATCACTAGTTCTAAGATGGTGCTCAGTTTTTGTATTTGGTACAGCATCGCAAATGCAGCAGTGTCGAATTTTTCAACAAACCATAGTTGTTGTAATGAGATTGAAGCATTCTACTCTCGCCGAAAAGGGGCTAAGAGAGTTAGAGTAAAAGGAATGGATGAATTCCTTAACGTGGCAGCTGCTCCCTCTGATGATGAGGATTCTGGCGATGATGGCGCTGATGATGACAGTGGCACTGGAGATGCTCCCTAACCTGCTAGGGATGATAGAACTCATCCACGAAGCCCCACAATAAAGCGTCACCGGATATCTAGAGGCGAACCAGCTCAGAAAAAGAAGAAATTAGCTGAACAGACTCTGCCGATGGTTATTCCTGAAGAAGCAGTGGTCTGATTTGCAACCGATCTTTTAGCTTCAACTCTGCCTATGGCGCTTATTGAAAAATATGTGCGTACGGAAACCCTGAGTGCTAGTGGTGCCGGAGATACAACTATTTATGGTTCTCAAGAATGCACTATAACGACACAAGCTCAAGGTAGCAAAACGGGTGGGCTTCTGGAAACTGCTATAGCTCCTCCCCTAATCCAACTACAGGACTCGTATTTACTGGTATGGTTCTGATCTTTTAACTTTATATTTTTATTCTTCTTGTATTTTTATATGTGACACTTTTGTCTGCTTTCGAGATCTAGGGAGTCAATTTCATTCACCTTTGCATTCAACTACCATAGTAGAGTCCGAGGAGCTGGTGGATTATTCAAGCACCACTGGGTCCGTTGGTGGACGAAGTAGCTCTACAGAAGGGTTTGGTGCGGACTACTTCACACCGACTCCACGTTCTGTTCCTTCTTCAACTCCTCCAATCGATGAGCTAAGGAGTGATGATAGGATAGATACTGCTGCCCCTAGGACCCGAGAAGCTCCTCCTTCTCTAAGTTTACCGTCTCCAACACCGATTGTCTATTCTGAAGATACTTTTTTGGTTGTTGTTGCCGTGTCATTAGCTTCTCAGCCAGCTATGCTAACGCCATCAACAATTATGGCTGTAGAGATCCCAACTGCTCCTCCTGCTCCAGCTCGCTTACCAATGGCGACAAAGATAATTTGAAGTTCTCCTTTGAGGTCACCTCCGCTGCGGGGGGTTTCAGGTGGAGACACTCCATAGAGTCTACTCCTCTTCGTGAAGCTGCTCGAATGACTGGCATCAGTGAAACTTCTCCTCGGGTCCCCAGTTCAGCCAGTTCTTTATTGGCTTTACTGGCCCCGTATATTATGAACCTGGTGTAAGGACGAGCTTCCTCTTCATCAACTCCTATAGAAGTCACTCCTCCTCCAGTCACATCTTCCTTCGCGTTGCCTGTACTTAATTTAGACACTGCTGATTCTCTTGAGGAATTTTTTTAATCACAATGTTAATGACTTTATGCGGCTACTAAGGAGATGTATTGGAATGATTTTATATGGGAGAGACTTCCTGGAACTCGGATGTCAAATGTTGATCAGTTATCTAGACAACATTGAGAGGATTGGGAGACGTGACCGAGCAGCTCCTTATCGAGCCCGCCTAGAAGATTTAGAAGATCAGGTACAAATGCTAAACACACTTCGCCGAGTGGATATGGAAGCGAGTATCGAAATTGAAGTGGCACGGCTTTGAGAAGAGTTAACATCTCGCCAAGCAGAATTGAGGCATCAAGAGGAAGACTGGTCTCGAGAGTTAGGAGAACTTAGAGCCAGTCAGGAGACAGACCTCCGAGGACTAGAAAAAGTAGACTTTGAAATCGAGGGGAGTCAGACGGCCATTCTCAAAGCCCGAGAGACTATCGTCAAAACTTAGGCTATTTTAGAAGCCAGTAAGTCTAAGCAAGAGGAGTCAGTGAAGAGACGAGAGGAGTTGATCCTTCAACAAGGACAACTCGAACATGAGGGCATAGTGAGGAGCCGATCCACTGAAAAAACCCGTCAGCAGTTGACTCAACAACTTGTTATCAATGATGATGAGTTGCGTGGTCGGGTCTTGCACTCTGTAGAAGAAACCTGTCGTCGAGTAATTGACGAGACGGGGAATAAGCTGAAGTTTCTAGGAGAATTTTAACCTCATAGTATCTTTCTTTTCTTTTCTACTTTTGTTGTAATAAAGAAATCCAGAATTTTTTAAATTCTTTTACTCTTTTGTAACTTTATCCATATTCTTTCAATTTATGAATAAAGATAATTCTTTGAATCTTCTATCTGTTGAATTCAAAATTTTTCTTGATCAATAATGTAAAATTTTTGCAAAATAGTCCAAGACTCATTTGCGTAACTTGGATTGCTGATACAGGGGTGATCGAGTCAGGATCATTGATTTTGATAGAGGTGCCTAATTGCACATGCCTAGTAATTAGGGGAGAATAATCTAAGTGCTCTAACGCGTAACTTGAATAGATATAGAGATAACCATACTACAAGGGACCAGAACCAAGTTTTTTTTTTAAGCTTACATATAGTATTTTTGCAGAAATTTGCTATTAATAAGCATCATCATCCTGTCACCATTTTGGTTCATCAAGCAAAAAGCTCCATTTGAGTATACCGTCTCCACCACGAACATTCTTCCCATTTAAGTTCAAACTTTCCCTTAGTTTTATAGGTCATAATTATTGGCCTTTTAATGGCTAGAACTAAATCTCCTTACTTGAAGGTCCTCTGTTTGACGTTCTTATTGAACGTTTGTGAGACTGGGGCTTGATACAACTCAATTTGTTGTTGAGCCCGGAGACGCCTTTTATCTAGCACTTCTAATTCCCGTAGTCTTTGTTGAGACCGCTCTTCTGTTGTCATTTTCGTGGCCAACACTACCCTTAATGATGGTATCTAAATCTCCAGTGGTAAGACGGTCTCGCTTCCATATACTAAGGAGAAAGGGGTAGTTTTGGTAGGGGTGCGAACGGTGGTGCGATAAACCCACAAACACTCTCCTAATTTCTTATCCCAATCCCGCTTGTTGGAAGAAATGAATTTCCGAAGAAGCTTAATAATTGTTTTATTAAAAGCTTCAGCCAATCAATTAGCTGTGGGATTATATGGTATTGAAGCAATATCTTTGATTCTAAACTTGTCGCAGAATCGTGAAAATCCCTGCCTATTGAATTGTGACCCGTTGTCATGAATGATCTTTCAAGGGATGCCAAAACGATAGATAACATGATGTCTAATGAATTTAATTACATCCGCTATCTTTACTTCTCTCATAGGTATAGCTTCGGCCTATTTTGAAAAATAATCGGTTATTGCAAGTATAAACCGATGTCCTCTGAAGGATGGAAGAGTTATCGGCCCGACAATGTCCATCCCCCATGCCTCAAATAGCCAACTGACGACAATAGTATGTAAATATTCTGGGGGTTGAAGAATGAAGTTATCGTGCACCTGGCATGCATGACATTGTTTCGCGTATGCCATTGCCTTAGTAATCATTTCTGGCTAGTAATATCCTAGCCTTCTACACGATCTCCAAGTTTCGGGTCGGGTTGATGGGTTCCATATATTCCATCATGCGTTACTTTGAGCACCTCAATGGCCTCTTCTTTTGAGATGCAACGTAGTAAGAGACCATCATTTGACTTTCTATATAAAGTTTGAAGCGCGGGATTGTAATAGAATTTTTGAGCCTTTTTTTATCGAAGCGGTTTCTTTAGGATCCTCTGGCAACATCCCATGCAGGGCGTAATCCACAAACGGAAATCGCTAGTTGTGGGGTTCCAAAGTTAGGCTTACTTGATATACTTCTTTGGCCTAAAGAACTGTATCAGGATGTAGAAGTTCCCTACTCCCAATAGTCATACTCTTAGTTGATCCTAAAGGAATCGCCAATGTCGCGACTAATGTTACAAGGGCGTCTACATAGACAATCTCATGTCGTGGTATGTGATTGATGTACAATTGCTCAAAATAATTTGCCAGTTCTAGGGCTAATGATGATAGGGGATGAGGGTTTTATGTTTGACTTCATACTCGCCCGTCATTTGATTGACGATGAGTTAGAGTCTCTATATGCCTCTCAACAATTCACCCCCAGTTGCAAGGCCATTTTTAGGCCAATAATGAGCGAATTATATTCTGTCACATTATTTGTGCAGGACTCTGTTAATGAGTAGCCATTAGGAATTATATTCTTGTGTGGTGATATAAGTATCACCCCCACTCCTGCAGCGGATCGTTTTGCAGCATCGTCGAAAGACATTTGCCATGGTCGTTCTTCACTGACAGTATTGACTTCTGACGGCTGTTCTGGGGTATTTTGTGACAACATAGGGTCTGTCGAGACAGAATGGTTTACGAGAAAGTCAGCAATTGCTTGCCCCATCATGGCTTTTTGAGGAACAAAGTGGATGTCATATGGTGATTATAGTAATGCTCATTTTGCTAATCTACTATTTAATGATCCTGGTTTTGTCATGAGGATTTTCAGAGGGTTGACCCAGGATATGACATGAATTGTCTACCATGAAAGATAGTGTCGCATTTTCTGGATAGCGAACACTAGGGCTAAACATTTCTTTTCAATTGGGGTGTACCGATGTTCGGCTCTCATCATTGTCCGACTCACATAACAAAGAGCATGTTCATGACCATGCTCATTATATTGAGCGAGTACTGCTCCTGAGGCATGATCCATGACCCTTACATATATAAGAAATGGTCTTCCTGGGACGGGGGCCATGAGGATAGGAGGGTTCGTGAGATATTCCTTAAGGTCATCAAATGCTTGTTGACATGCTTTGTCTCATATGAAGGAAACCCCCTTCTTCATGAGTTTAGCGAATGGTTGACATTGTCCTGATAAGTTAGAAATAAAGCGGCAAATATAAGCTAACTTTCCTTGTAACCCCCTTAGCTCTTTGAGATTCCAGGGCGGCGGCATTTCTTTGATTGCCTTTACTTTGTCGGGATCAAGAAAGATCCTTTTTGAAGTAACTACGAACCCGAGGAATTTTCCACTAGATACCCCCATGAAGGATTTAGCAGGATTTATTTTTAGGTGATATCTTCGCATGAGATTGAAGACTGTCCTTAAGTCCTGAAGATAATCCTATTTGTTTTTGCTTTTGACAACCAAATCATCCACGTAACATTCCATGGTTTTGCACAGATGTTCTTTGAATATAACGCTCATTGCGCGTTGAGTGGCACTAGCGTTCTTTAACCCAAAGGGCATTACTATATAACAGTATACTCCCAACGACGTTCTGAAGGCCATATGCTTTTCATCATCGGGGTGTATTTTAATCAAGTTATAAACCGAGAAGCCATCCATAAAGGGCATCCTCTTGTAACTGCATGTATTATCAATCATTACATCAGTAATTGGAAGGGAAAATTCATCCTTAGGGCATGCAACGTTTAAGTCCCGAAAGTAGATGCATATTCGAATTTTGCCGTTTTTCTTATGAACCGACACTATATTCGCCACCCAGTCAGGATGTTGTTCTTCTCGAATGAATCATGATGTTATAAGCTTATTAACTTCGGCAATTATGGCCTCCATTAATTCTGGTCGGAAGCGCCTTTGCTGCTATTTAACTGGCTTGGCGTTTTCTCTAATATTTAACCGGTGCGTAACGATCTGGGATCGAGCCTAGGCATATCTTCATAACTCCATGCGAACACATCTATGTATTCCCTAATAAGGAATATAAGTTCCTCGTTCTCTATGGGAGTTAGTGTGTCACTTATAAAAATGGGTTTTGGATTCTCTTCCGTTCCCATATTGACTTGCATATTTTATCTTCCGTGGGTGGGTCACGTTGTTCAAAATAGATATCCCAAAGAGTATCCATATGTTTAGCTCAAGACTCATATTGAATGTCAATTGGTTCCTCATCGCTTTCAGGTGCGATTGAAACTATATTTGTAGCTAGAGATGGAAACAAAGCACCGGTACTTATATCGGAATCGTGATTTGATGGATAAACATCTCCGTCGGTCGAAGAGGTTTCCTCTGGTGTTAAAGAAGCGGATACTTACCCTAACCCTCTTTGGGTCTTATGCTAGTAGTTCGGGCTTTTCCCTCTTGGTCTAAATGAGGGTAAGGGATTTCGCTCTCCCTTTCCAAAGTTTAATCTCGGTTTCTAGGTAAAGTTATAATCTATTTTCTCCATTATCTGTTGGGATTTTTGTTCATAGAAGTGAAATTGAGATGATGTTTATTCATCACTTTCACTACTTTGCCTTTGATTTGGTGACACAACTACTTTACCGAAGACAATAGGTTTCTGAGATATCTGTCGAGAAGGTACTTCAAAGCAATTGTCTTGTCCTTTTATTATTTTGAACTGAGAAAGGAGGGATGAGCTGATTGGCAAATGATATACCGCCAGAGCTTCAAATTTGGACAGGCCATCTGTCTCAATAAAAGTACAAGAAAGTTCAGATTCTGTAGCAACAGTAGGCTCGTAAATCAATTTTATGTTTTCATTGATAACCCATTCGTCTTCATCGCTATCAACTTTGGTTACATTAATTCCATTAAAATCAATATTAGGGTTTATCTCATAATCACCCCCATCCTCTTCTGGGGATTCATATTCAGTATCTACTTCGTTGCCACTGTCGTCAGGTTCTTCAGATTCTTTGGGGATCTCATGGGCCGGCTTGTATAACATTGCATCAGTAAAATAATTCTCCAACCATTTAAATGGTCGTTTATTTGCAATTAAATTCTGAACTTTTCCTTACTCATCACAGTATTTCATGCACTGATGGAGAGTCGACGGAACATCATATAGACATGAATCCATGGTCGCCCCAAGAGAATGTTATAAGATATGTTTGCGTCAATGACGTAGCACGTAACCTCTATCCTCACGTCTCCGATCTGACATCGGAGTCGGATCTTAACAAGGGGACAACTGTCATTGGCATTCAATCCATATATCATGGTATTTGTTGGGGTGAGGCGATGAGGTGCGATCCCCAGTAGGTGCATCAGCCATCTCATGATGACGCTTAGCACAGACCCTGGATCAATTTGAATGTGGTCTACTTTCGGGAATCTGACATACCCGATGAAATATAAAAGTCTATTGTGCTTTATATTTCTCACCTGCATATCTTCTGGCGAGAAAGTTATCTGCGGAACTTGCCTCCTCACTTGGTGACAGCGGGGGCAGGAGTCTTGTTCCTCGTTGAATGGTTCCATAATTTGTGCCATGAAAGATTTGGAATCTGCCAAAGCCTCTCTTAATGCTTCCCGAGTTGACTTTGATAATTGTAACAACTCGTAGAGTGTAACTCGAGCTGGAATATTAGCCAACTGAGCTATGATGTCAAATTGGAATGAGGCGTTTTGGACTTCTTCATCTTTCTTTAGATTCTTCTGGAAACGAAGTCCTTTTTGTTTTGCAGGTTCCGCGTATACTTCCTTAGGGCTTACTCTTGTGTAATCTTTGAGATAAGCCCTACCGGACCGAGTACCAGAGGGTCTTGCCTCATCTTAGTGAGTGGCCATAATTATGGCATCCTCTTCGTAGTATGTCAGTACATTCGCAACTGCATATTCTTCTTTAGTTTTTGCGAAAATAGTATTACTAATCCGCTTCCTTCTTTGGACATTTGATGAAGTCCATTACTCAATCCTGCAAAAGATCGAGATGAACCCACGTGACTTCACCTCTTTGCATCGTCACAAGAATAAGTCCTTTCTGTCCTATCTCATGTGGGTCATGATTCTTCACAATAAGTTTTCCTGATGGTACCGGGGTTACTTCTGAGGGGAACTCATTAGTTCCTACAAGCAGGGTCGCCATATTGGCGGTAACTTTCTTCTGCTCCTCTTTTAATGTCAGAACTCTGGCTTTTATTAATGCCTGGATTCGGTTTTTAAAAGGATAGCAATCTTTAGTCGGGTGTCCGACATTCCGGTAGTATAAACAATAATTAGGGTCATTAGTTTTCCCTGCATCTTCCGGCTTTCGATTTTCCAGAAGTTTTAACATACCCTTCCTGAGGAAGAGATGAAACAGAGTGGGTGTTTGTTCCGTTTTAAAAGTATAGGTCCTCTCCTGTCGGGGCCTCTTTTGACTAGCACCTTTTGGTTTTGAGGTCTTGAATTTGAAGAATTCGCTTGCTTTGGAGTGGCATCAGATGCCATTATGACCTTTCCCTTATTCTTATTATTATTTTGCGGGTGCGGCCTGTTATTTCCAAGATTTCTCATTCCACGAGATTCTTCAACTCGGCGAATCAAATCCTCCACTTGCTCTCCTTGTTTGAGCAAATCTTTTCAAGTCTTGCACTCAATAGCTCCCATCTTTAGCAGCACGTTAGTCTTGAAATTATATCTGCAAGTTTCTACTAGAGTTTCTTGAATTATTCCGTGTTTGCAATGCACGGACTTTTTTTGGAATCTTTTGATAAAATCTTTTACTGTTTCTTGTACCCCTTTCTTTGTTGCAAGGAGGGAATGAATCGAGATTTCGGTGTCATCCTCGGAGAAGCATGCAAGAAAGTGCTTTTCAACATCGTACCAGGTATTAATAGTATCTGGGGGTAACTGTATAAACCACGTGAAAGCAGGCCCTCGTAGAGTACTTGCGAATACCTTGGTCATTACTGGATCATTACCCATCAAATGTCCTGTTTGAGACAGGAAATAATATATGTTTTGACTTGGTGATCCGTCATACGGCTCCAACTTGAGGGGTTTGTATTTTTCCAGGTATGGTAAGAAATCCCACTCAAGCAGGTACGGTCTCAAAACCCCCAATTCTTTTGGTTCTTTTGTGCAACAGAGCATCCAATTGGCTTTGTAATTTCTCGATTTTTTCTGCATGAGGATCATGGAGGGAATATTTGTCATCCTTCTCATGTACCGAATAAGATTTTTCTTCTTTAGTTTCTTCATTCGTCTTAAACGGTGTCTCCTCATCTTTTTTTGGTGGTCTTTCCGAGAAAGAAGTTTTAGCTTTATCTTCGACTATTTTTTGGGTATTCTCGACTATCTTTAAGAGCATCATCTTGAGATCCTCGATAGTGTTTTGTTGCTCTCGGATCATCTGCTCTTGTACTTTAAACTTCTGATCAATATCGTTGGACTTATCCACCATGTGTGACGTTGATTTTTGTGGTTAGGAAGATGCAGAAGAGCGAGGAGAGGCTATAGCTGAATTATCGCTATCATCATCACAAGAACATTTTACAAGTTTCTTGTAATTTCGAGAGGCGACAACACCTAATTTGAGCCGGGTGAAATGATGAGGCTCTTCATCATCTGAATATGAATTATCCTCCTTATCTAAGACTTTTTAATCCTTGCCAACCATGTTGGAGGTCACCGCTTTCCATTCTTTTCTTTTGGTTTTGTTGTTAAGATCACTTTTTATTCTTTTTGAAGTGTTTTGGTCCGACTTAGTTATCCTGTCAAACACTGATACTCTCTTCTTGCCACAACAACAATTATCCAATACGGTGGATACTGCTGTTATGAGCTGCTCATAGTGGCAAGTTGAATTTGGTTGAACTTGAGTTGCACTTCTCTTCTTTGTTAAGTACTCTCTAAGGTCGGTGCCTTAAGAAAAGGATCATGGATCCCACCTGGTTGTTGAGAGGGTCCAGGGGCCCACTGAAGTATTTCAGAGCCATTGAGGGCGAATTATTGTCCAGTAATTCTATTATTAGCCTTGATTCTATATTCAGGCTATTTTATGCTGAGCTGGATGTTAGCTTCGCATTTTGAAGGCTTTATGCAAAGTTGAGAGATACCTTTGCATTTTACGCTAGCCTCGCGTTTTACGCTAGTTTGGCGTTTCTAAAGAAATTCATCTTCAGATTTTCGCTTAGTCTCGTGTGGAAAATCACACGCTGGCTTAGCTTTGCAATTAACACATGAATTCTTAGCTTCGCGATTAACATTTGGCTCAAATTTAAGATTGATAAATTCGCGTGGAAAATCACATGCGAGCTTATCTTTGCGATTAATGCAATTAATTTTACGATTTATGCGATACTAGCAAGCTTTGTGATTAATGCAAGATTTATTGGCTTCGCAATTAACGCTAAGCTCAGTTTTAGTCTCGCATGGAGAGTTTCTATCACACACTGGCTCTGTCATAGGTTCGCGTTTAACGCAATCTTGACTAATCTTGTGATTAACACAATCCAGTTTGCAGGGTGTAATAGCCTCGCATTCTGCCACTTCGTTAGCCTCGCGTTTAACGCTGGTTTTGAGAGCTCTCTGCCTTGCTCGACGATTTCGATTGTGGAGTGGAGTTTTGGTCAAACCAGTTTCTGGGTCTTCTCCGGCAGCAATGAGACATTCCTCTGTTAGGGTTTTCTGTTCAAATATCGGCTCTACAGCCGTGGGCTCCAAGGGTCCCCGTTTAATGGTGGATTTTCGATTACCCAATTTACAGGTATTGGAGTTAACGCGGCGATAGCACCGCGTTTCGGTCAGGATACCTGATCTAGAGAAGAGATACTCCTTGTACATCTATTGGTCGACCTCCACAACAAGCATATTAACAACGGATCTGATTTTTTCCACGTCAGATTGTACCACGATCTCTTTTTCAATAAATGAGATGTCTCCCACTGTGGTTGCCAGTTTGTTTGTTGCAAAATTCTTTCTTTCTTCCATTGAATAATTTAATTACAATGAAAGAGAACAAAAGAAAAAATAAGCGAGATGATTTATAATTTATCGCTCCCTTTTACAATGAATTGTAGGCTCTATGTGGCGATGGGATCTATCAAGTAGCTCATTTTGACGATCTGACGTAGAAATTTTCTACTCGATAAAGATGACGGCTAGCCTTAGCTTCTTTCTCTACTGGTCTAATAAATTCAAGGCTCTCACGCGTAACTTGAATTCTGAAAATATCTCCTAAAGCTCTTCAAAGACTATCTCAAGAGGGTATTTATAGTCTTGAATCAATATAAGAGTTTCCAATGAAATAGAATTGAAAAGTTGTTGTATTCATTAAGGATTTTAATTAAATATCTTAGTCTTGATTTAAATCTCTTGATTATGAATTTTAATTGGACTCAACTCGAGTATTGAATAAAACTAAATCTCAAACACAATCAATTTAGAATTCTAAGAAATCTACTCACGCAGAGTTAAAATACTCTACACGCAGAGCTATTGACTTAGCTCTGCGTTTTAGTCAACGCGATGCTAAATTTTACCAAATGCAGAGGTATGGAGTTAGCTCCACGTTCTGCTTGGAAATTTCTTTTTTTTTTATTACATTTGGAAATTTTACCACCAATAACTACAGTTAGGGCTTACATTAACCCCTCATTCAAAATGATCCTAACCTAATAAATCCCATATTAGTCATTCCTTTTTCCTCTCGATCTCTTCCTTATTATCTAGCAACTCTTAGATCAATGTGGAGTCAATTAAGGGTCATGCCATGACACTTGTGTATTTTTGCTTAATTTTGATATTTATCGTTATGTATCTTAAAATTGCATTTTTTATAGTAATTTTTTAACTCTACCATGTAACAATCACAAGTAGTACATTTAAACAATTGTTTTCCAGACTTTAACTTGTCAATGGATGCACCAGAGCAGGAACTAGGAGCACAAACATTTGATGGGATGGTTTTGTGGGCTATTCGTAATAAGAAGAATTTAGGTTCAATCAGGTGATTAAACGTACATCAAGAATTTAGGTTCAATCAGGTGATTAAATTTACAGCAATTTGTTAATAATTTCAAGTAGTTGGATTTGGTTAGAGGCATAATGTGGGTTCTGTTGCAGAGTCAGAGAAATATCCTTATTTCATGATGGTCGTTGATCATGCTCATCTTGTCAATGATGAGGGCAATGATGGAGGTCCAACAAGAGGCGGAGGGTATGCTGGCGAAGACCTTGCAAATAAGAAAAGGGAGATCGTTATTATCGAGGCCTGCATTGGCAATGAGAAGAGAATCTAGCAAGAAAGGGCACAAGTAGTGACAACGGATGATGATGAAAACGTGCAAGGTCTTACTAGTGCATGTGAAACCAGTGATAAACGAATGACAACTAGAGGCGATGGCATTCAGTATTTGTTGTTGCTACTCAGTAAGGTGTGGGCTAGGATTAGGGATAGAATTTCAAAGGAATGGAGATGATTGTGGGGAATAAAATTTGGGAGGAGGGGTTTATCAATATGTGGGCAGGTAATTTTAACTATATGCAAGAGGAAAAAAGGAATTTATACCAAATTTCGTCTAAAATATAAAGGAAGTTAACCTGGGTTGTAGCCTAGCTGCAATGAATAAGGATTTGGGGTAAACTGGCTAAAATCGGGAATTGGGAGCAAGCCAATAAAAACCCAAAAAAAAATAGGAAATGCAAATTCCTACTTAGCACATATGGACTTTTATAAGCTTATTATCTTAGGTCGGAACAAGTTGTTAGGATCCCACTTTTTACGTTCCCATGTCGCCACACGGGAGGGACATGGGGCGCAAAAAGGAAAGAGTAGAGAACCTTTTCTTTTGTATGAATCAATATTATGACATTCCAATTCCTTCCCGATCCGTCCCAAGGAAAAAACCGAATATTTCACATAGTACTTTTGATCGAAAAATCAATCTGATGAATAAAAAATAGATTAATTTTACTTTTGATATAATTGCTATGCTTAGTGTGTGACTCGTATAAAGTATCCTAGTATATAGCAAGTTGCCATTCCAGACTCTTAAAGGCACCTAGTAATAGATGGATACAAGGATATAAATGGCAATAAATTGAAGAATGATATGATTAGAATTACCTCATTAAAAAATTTAAAAGTATTGTGGGATTTGTCAATAGCAAGCCCATATAACGCTAATGTATATCACAAATAACATATGAGATTTTAAATTATTCCATACCTGATATACCGAATAATATTGGTCTTGCCTTACAAATATTTTCAATAGTTCCAATACGTATTGCCGATTAGCTAATTCCGAAGCCACAAATATCTGCTTGTACCGATAATAATTCCAATTATGATATTTAAACCTTGGATAATAGCATACCTGCACTATAAACAAAAAAGGAAGCAGAAAATTTTGGGTTTTTAATGGCAATACCTTCCAAATCTTGCCTACTTAGAAAATTACCCTCAAAATCTTAGTATTAGCTAATTTACCCCCAATACTTAGTAGTTGCAATCAACCTACGCCACTTCGACACCAAAAAGGAAATATTCCATTAAATCCATACTCCAGTTAGGGGCTAATATTAACCCATCCAACTATCCAAAATGATCCTAACCTAATGAATCCCATATTATTCATTCCTTTTTCATCTATATATCTTCCTCATTACTAGTGACTCCCAAATTAATGTGTAGTCGATTAAGGGTCATGCCTTGATACTCATGTATTTTATCTTAATTTTGATATTTATCATTATGTATCTTAAATATTGTCTTTTTCCAGTAAATTTTGAACTCCGCCAAGTTAACGATCAGAAGCAGTGCATTTGAATAATTGTTTCCCAAATGTTAACTTGTCAATGGACATACCAGAGGAGGAACTGAGAGTACAGATGTTTGATGTCATGGTTTTGTTTTCCATTTGTAATAGGAAAATTTAGGTTCAATTAGTGACTAAATGTGCAGCAATTTGTTATAAGATTTGGTTAGAGGGATAATGTGGGGTTCTGTTGAAGAGTCAGAGATCTATCCTTATTTCATGATGGTCGTTGATCATGCTCATCTTGTCAATGATGAGGGCGATACTGGAGGCCCACAAGTGGCAGAGGGCAAGCTAGCGAAGACCTCGCGAAGGAGGAAGGGGAGATTGCTATTGTGGAGGCCGGCATCGGCAATGAGAAGGGAGTCTAACCAGAAAGGGCACAAGTAGTGACAATGGATGATAATGAATTGGAGGGTCATACCAGTGCATGTGAAACTAGTGAAACCAGTGACACAGGAATGACAACCAGAAATGATAGCATCCAAGATTTGTTGTTGCTACTCAGTAAGGAGTGGGCTAGGATTAGGACTAGAATTTCGGGAGAACGAAGATGAATGAAATGGTAATAGTGGAGGATGAAATTAGGGTGGGGTTAGTTAATATGTGGACAGGTAATTTAACTATATGCAAGAGTAGAATGGAATTTATCCCAAATTTCGTCTAAGAGATACAAGAAGTTAACGTAGGTTGTAGTTCGGTTGCAACTAATAAACATTGGGGTAAATTGGCTAATATTAGGAATTAAGAACAAGTCATTATAAAGCAAAAAGAAAATAAGAAATGCAAATTCTCCAAACAAAAATTGAAGGTAAGACTTTCAACATATAATATCAAGGACTGGCCTACGAGCTTGGTTCAATATGATTTGAAAAATAATAGAGGTAGGGTGAGGATAGATCAAGTATTCATGGATTCAAACATAAGTCTCTTAATTCGTAATTTAACTCCATTTAGTACGAGAAAGTTACCGCTTAGTCATCTTGGATTAATCACCAAAAATGAAAATCAAAACCAAAGACGAACAGATAAAAGAGTTCTCTTGGTGTTACATTAAACCATCAATCAAGAACAACGGATACTTTACGAAAATCCCACAATTACCGTTCATTCTACTTCCACACATATTCTTCCTTTGAAGTGGGGTTAAATGGGGTAAGATAAGCCAAAGAAGCTTAGAACACAAAGAAATCGTGTAAGCTCCTAGGACAAAACAAAAACAAAATTTTCCCAATTGAAAACATCCTACTTCCTTGTAGCCTACTCATTTAGTTCCATTAACAATGACAATTTCAAATACAGACTCAATGAAGTTGCGAGCATGTTTCCAGTCAAAGCATCATTGTCAAAGAAGTTGCGAGCATGTTTCCAGTCAAAGCATCATTGTCAAAATTGATGAGGCAAGAAAAAAAGAAACCAAACATTTGCCAATAGGAAAAGTAAACAGATAACCAGAGCAAAACCTACCAAGTGTTGGCAAAATTTCCTACTAATGAGATCATCTGTCATGAAGAGAGAGATTGATAAATGAAAAAAAGATTATTTTCGTGAGTCATATTCTATTTTCTCTAGAAACTGAAATGCGAATCACTTTTCCCAGGTTCGCAAACCTAATAACAGGGTTGGACCCCATAAAGCCTCGTTATCTGGTCCAAGAGTAGCAAACAAAGTCATTTGAACTGTGAATCTAAATATTGAGATTCACGTTCTAGTTACAATCAATGGAGCCGCAAATCTAAGATTTAAGATCCGCGGTCTGTCTACAATTAAATAGATCCGCGAATCTCAAGCTCAAGATCCGCGTTCTGGTTATAGTCAAACAGGAGCCATGAATCTAAAGTTCGTGATTTGCGTTCTATATTTCAGTTATGATTTAGAGGATTGAAGATGCCGGTTATAGATTTTGGAGATTTAATACAAATTCTACCAAATCAAAAAGTGAAAAATTAATGCTCAGATTGTGGAGGCCGACAGATTAAATAGTTACATTAGCTCAAGAGTCTCCAAAACTCTATAAAAGCCTGAGTCAAGGCAGAAAATGGACCGAAGATTGGAAATTGAAAAGAGGAGATCAATACGATATAGAGAGTCATCTCGCTATTGCTATCTAAAGTTCAAAACGCTTGCAAACTAAAAATTTTATCCAGAATGTCAACAAAGAGTAGGATCATTCTCTACAGCAATTATAGCACCCAACTTTAAATAAAGAGGGAATTCAACTTTCCTCATTTTCTATAAATTGAAATTGTAATTTTTTATTAAAAAATTCAATAAATATTATTTTATAATTTTTATGGCGAACAGAAGATTGGCGACTCTGCTGGGGATACCTATTATTTCTGATAATAAGATTGTAGCTCAATCTGATAATATTCTAGTTGGCAGCATGGTCAACTCACTCATAATTGAGTTCACTCATAATTAGCTCCAGAAGCCCTAATTCCTTACGAAATTGCCGTAAGGTCTCCAACAACTCGACCTCCAACAAAGAGGTCTCGAAAATAGCAGTCCAATTGAAGGACTCTACAGACCAATCCAGTCTAAAAGGAGACTCTTCTTCTTACCAGCACAAGACTCAGGGTCAGCTCCCTCTAAGACCCATGATCTCCATGAGAAGATGGATCAAAATCCCCATAATAATAAGGGAAAACGACCATTTTTTGCTTTTCAGAAGGATGACGCAGAGAACAAGGTTCCACTCACTCATACGATGAGGAGGAACCTAAGAAGAAGTAAGGCTCGCGCTGTCTGCAAGGCCATGCAGCAATTGAAAACTATTGAACCACCATCGCAAGGACCTACTATTCAAGTATGGAGCCCAAAATGCGAAGCAGTCATTCTAGACAAAAAGAAAAATTAAGATGCAGAAGGGTTTACGCATGTTTCTTACAAGAAATAACATACACCCACTAAATTTATTTATGATTATAAACGTGGAGTTTATATTCACATTCCTATAACCAAACGAGGGCCCCATCCTCATGCTTCGGGAGGAAAACATGATTTCCATGATCACGTTCTTAAAAATGGGCGCAAACCTCAAATTCGCATGCCAACGGATAAGTGCAATTTTCAAAAGCGCGCTTCTAAAGAAGAGTCCACTCCCAAGACAGAAACTCATTCACCTACTATTCCAGTTGAGGTGAAATTTGCTCCTAGGATCTTTAAAGGAATAGAGACTCTTATTTTAAAAATATTTTTCGATGGTAATACTATCACCAATGATCAAAAGGGTTCCAATACAGGAGATCTCAGGAAACTTCTTAATAAAAAGAGAGAAGAATCCTAAGTATCCCATTATCATTGTGAATAGTTGATCAATGCCGTGCAATCACACTGTCATTGCGTGGCTGCTCCTGCTAAACAGTCAATTTTCAGTTGACTTACAATATCTTCGTCTCAACCATCAAAGAGAAGGCGATAAAACAAGCAGAAATTCTTTGAACATGAATACCCCGAAATATCATTTAATATGATAAGTTTCGGAAAGAAAAAGAAGAAGAAGACAAAGAAAGTCTCTAGAAAAGACTCTTCTAACTCTGAACACTCTTCAAATTTGAGGAGTGTATTCAGCGATGTACGAGGTGTTTTCAAAACACTCGACTTAAAAGGGGAGTAACAACCCCAGTGAATTATAGATAAATAGCTGGAGTCCCTTCTGATGAAAAAGACACAGTTAAATTAGTTATGGTTGAATCTCAAACGTCATATTCATTTCTTGAAGACTATGCTACTCCGGAGGAGTTCATGCGGAGGATGGATGAGCAAGATAAAACCATCCAGCAACAACAAAATATTATCAATAAGATCAGAGACATGCTTCATGTTTAGCTGGAGTTGGAGAGAACAAAAAGAAAAGATACAGGAGAATCTTCTTTAAGGGTTCCACCACATGATCCAAGAGCTGACAGAGGGAAGAATGTAGAAGGAGAAGATCTCATTCCCCATACAAATGAAAATGAAAATAATGAGGGTCACCACGAAGATAAAGATAATCACTCTATGCATTCTCATCATCAAGAAGGAATCCCAAATCAATAAGGAAATGCAAGCACCGCTTGGATGGAGATCTTTTAGAATCAATTGGATGCTCTCATGCATAAGAATGATTTGCAAGAGCTGGGTGTTGTAAAGTCATATCTAGTGGAATGGGAAAGTATACTGTTTCCGGAGAATTACAAACCATTGAAACTCAAGTCATTCGATGGTAAAGGGTAACCAAATTAGCACCATTACTATTTTAAATCTCAAATAGGGCATTTAACTGGAAAAGACCCGATCATTACACAAGCATTTGTTAGTACCCTAATAGAACTAGCATTTGAATGGTTCTGAAGATTGGAACGGGGAATCATTAACTCATGGAATCAAATTGAGAAAGCCATTCTGACAAGGTTTTACGAAGATGACATAGAAGTTTTAATGCCAACACTCTTGGCCACCAAGCAGAAAAAGGAGAATCAGCACGACACTTCATAAAAAGATTCAGAAATGATTGCCTTAGATGTCCACATGGGATGTCAGAGAAGACCATGGTAGAGACCTATCGACATAATCTCTCAACTAAAGTTTTGGCTAGAATGAGAGCTGTAAAATCCTCAACTTGGAAAGATTTTTCGTTGTAAGCTGAAGAATCTGAAGAGATTACGCAGAGACTAGAAAATGAAGGAGGAGGAGAAAAGCAAAAACAAAATAACAATCATAGGTCTTGATTCAAGGTACATATAAGGAAAGGAAACAATTGGGACTGATGCTCCGCAGTCTACAAAGTCTTCTCCAAAAACTCCTCCTCAATCGCGGATTCCTCAAAAGCAATATTCTTTAAAAGATGAGCACACCAAAACCATCTTAAATTTGCTCATGATGAAAAATATGCTGAAGCTACCAGAGTCTAAGTGCTCTGAAAAAGCAGAAAAGATTAATGATCCTAATTACTATGTGTATTATAGGATTATTAATCATCCTACTCAGAATTGCTATGTGCTTAAGGACAAAATTCAAGCTCTAGTAGATACTAAAGTCATCAAGCTTCAGGAGTACCAGAAGAAGGTAACTGCAAACATGATGACTTTCAGATTCAGAAAAGCACCAAATTGGATAGAGTCAACTATTCAAGATGGAGTGCAACCCATTCCCAAAGGCATGATGAAGATCATAAACTATGATCCTCATCAGCAGCAAAAGAAAGAATTATGTCCTTTCGAAACGATAAAGGAGAAATAATGTAGGTGCATCCAGATCTTCTTGATGACAAGCAATGAACTTCAAGCTAATCTAAAAAGAAGCAGAAAGGAAAGACTCTTACCTCTAGCGTTGTCACTATAATCTCAGAAGATGATACAAATGTTCCTTCTCTGACTGACTCAGAAGAGGAAGCTAAAGATTCTCTGGTGATTAATGCGGATTAGCCTACCTCTAGAACCCATTCAGGGAAAGACTACTTGAAAAATTATGATCAAGTAGTAGAATCTCAGCCACCTCCAAAAAAGAACAAGCAAAAGGAACTCAAATTTGATAAAGCTTTCAAAAATAGAAGTAAAGATGTTCCAGAAGGGTCCAAGAAGCCATTTTAATTCGACATATTGTTGCAATTGGCCAATATTCCTGTAAGAATTACTTTGTATGAGCTCCTAAAGCTCTCTAAACCAACAGAGAAGTTTTAAGAGAAACTCTACAAGATTCTGAGGTGTTTCTGGCGCAAATAATAGAAACAATTGAAAAAGAAAAAGAGCTCTGTGCAGCATGTCATCAGGCTTCTAGAGAAAAGATCCCTTACATAACTTTCTCTCCAGAAGATATGCAAATTAAAAATAACAAGCACCATTTCCCTTTTTATTACAAAGGATACATAGGGTCATTAGAGATCGACCGCATCCAAGTTGATCCTGGATCTGCTCTGAGTATAATGCCGCAAAAAGTGTTACAATATCTTGGGGTCCCAATGAGCATATTAGCGACAACAAATACTACCATTTTAGGATTTAATGCCAATGGTAGTAGACTGTTGGGCAAAATAAAGTTAAAAATACCTCTAGCGAACCAAATTTTTCTTTTCTCCAAATTTGCTAAGTTAAAATACCTCTGGCAAATCAATTTTCCTTTCCTCCAAATTTGCTAAATTAAAAATACCTCTCACGAATCAAATACTGTTATACTACAAGTCACTGAACAGTGCGAACTTTTACTTGATCAGGAAAATTAATAGTTACTTCTATCCTGACACAAGAAATTTACTCATTCATAGCAAAAATCGTTTTTGGGCGATTAAGTAATGACTTTATATTGCCAAGTTAACAATTACCTCTGAACAATATCTTCAGAAGTAAACGATCATCAAGTTAATAGTTACCTTTGATGATCAATATCAAAATCATTCATCAAGTTAACAATTACCTCTGATTGAATGACAATAAAAAATAATCTTTATTCATTATAAAATCAAAATTATAAAGAGTTCCTTGATATCATACAATCAATAAGAGTGAGTACAATTCATTGAGTCAAGAGAACATTAAATTTTTTGTCAAAATCTATAGGATGACTTAAAGGCAAAAAGTTTGCTTTTGTAGCCTCGTCCTACCAATGGTTTAGGATCTCCAAGTTGGTTCGCTCAATCACGATCAACGTCACCAGTGACTTGATTAGTTCAAAACTGGGTGTACCAAATACATATCCCCAAGCGTACAACATGAGGGATTGTTGAAATTGAGTGCCTCCCACACCCATTTAGTATCCTTACCTTAAAGAATGCTAGGTAGGAAATAAACAATGCCACAGACCCGAAATCTTTTCTCTCATGAAAAGTACATGAGATCGACTAGTTCTCCAAAGGTATTGGAAGCAATTATGAACCAGTAGGGTCTGGGCCATTGTTAAGGAAAATGACTACGGTTATATCCTATAATAGATCCAAAATCTTGTTAGGAAACATAAAGAAAATACCTAATTTATGTTCATAACAAGAAAAACTTACCGTAGTTAAGGAAAATGATTACGGTTATAAGAATCTTCCCAATAAAATACTCCTTCTCCAACAAGTTGATGCTATCTGGGGGTCTTGTAACATGCCAACCCCAATCTATCATCTCAACCAGGAAAGAGGAAGAAGAATAGAACAACATAATAAGATTAATTCTGGAGAAGAACTTCAAACATATAGAGAGATCAAAAGAATTTTCAAGTCAGAATAGCTCTCTGTGAAAAGTGTTCAATGCCTTATATAGAAGATATCATGATCTAAATCTTCGGTTAAGAGACCTTATAGGCAAAATTTTCGGTTGAGATTTTTAACCCAGATCTTGATAAAATTTATTATTATTGCATGGGTGCTTAGATACCAGTGCCAAAGGAAACGAAATCCTCGATTAAGATCTTTGATTGGAATTCTATCATTAATGAAGGCATGTAGCGCTTAGATCTTTGCACCAAAAAGGCCAGATTAAATGAATGGAAAGTTGTTCCGTATATGTACTCAGGGATTTTATGTGAAGCTTTATTCATAAGGCTGTGGATTTTAAAGAAGGGTCATAGGCAAACTCGCGAATTTCCAAACTTAAAGTCTCAAGCCAGATACAAAATTATGAAGACAAATACAAAGTCGCATTTTTGAATCACGAAGCCATGTCTGATATACAGAAATTGAGACATGCTAATGTTTACACAGGGCAAAGCGAAAAATTTCCATGTTCAGAGTAAAGTCAAAAGAATTGTTTCAAAATTCTTATTAATCAGAAAGTAATGGAAATATTACATGAGTTCCTTGAATCATAAAAAAACATCTTTACAATACAATGATTCAAGAGAGCCTTTATCTTTTCCTCTGCATCACTAATTGCCTGCTAAATAATCTCATAAGTTTGAACAATAGTTTGCTCTTCACTGGCGTTTGTACTACTTGTAGAAGCAGTCTCCAGTGTTTCTAATTCAGCTTGTGTAGCCAGAAGATCTTTGGTTACACTGTCGTGCTCTTTAGTGATGTTAGCCAGGAAAGCTTGGGCTTTGGTAATGGATTCCTGAGTTCTAGCAATGGCTTGATCATGCTCTTTGACAATTAAAGCAACATTCTCTATTGAAGAACTAGAGATTGACTGTCCATTTGGCTCTTTTCAATGCAGGCATTGCAAGCATCAACTTTTTCCTTAATTTCCTTCTGAAATTTGAGCTGTTCTTCCATCAGTTTCTGGAAAGTAGCTTCAACAATCTAAGATTTATCAATGCTGCAAGATCTTGATGAAGATTCAGCATGACTTTGGAGTAGAGTTACCATGATTCTATAAGGAGCGGCGTTTTCTTCTCCACCAATGCTAACGATACCAGCCAAGTAAATATTAAGAACATTGGCAACAGAAGAAAAAGAGACCCCTATCAAAATCTTATCATTGCAGTGATCCAGAAATGAAGAAGGGTTACCACTTATCTTTCAACAAGTCAATTTTGAGATCATCAATCTCCGCATGACTTGATGAAGAAGAACCAACAATAGTTGCAGTGAATGTAACTTGTATCGTGCTTTGGTACAAGGAAATAACAGCACCAATATCAGAAGGAGCAATGGTTTCAACAGTTTCAACAGAGGCAGCAGCTTCAACAATTTCAATAGAAGCAGCAGCTGTAGTAACCTCAGTAGGGATAACAGTTTCGGCTGATTCTACTGGAGGAACAATTACTTCAAAAGTACCAGCAGTAGAAGAAATGACCTCAGTCACCCCACGGGCTTCTTCAAAAGTAACGTCCGCGAAAGTGTCAACTAGTGGAATGTTATGTGCTGATATATACTCTGAAGTCGGAGTGGAAGGAAAAGTTGATAAAAAATAAAAGAAAAAAGAGTGGTTAAATGATGATAAAAAAATGACATAAGATGATTAATGTTTTAGAATAAATCTTGAGGTTGAGCATTGGATTCTCCTGGCACATATATCTCAGCTTGTTCTTCTTCTGTCAGAAAGGTATATTTGCGATAGTCTGATGGAGGAGTAGAAGAATGAACATTATCATTTCAATGTCATCACCATCATCACCCCCATCATCAGGATCTCCTGAATGAGGTACTATCATCAAGGAAGAACCTGATGCGCGGACTTTCCCAATTATTTGCATGTCATCGTCATCAACAGTCTAAGACACTGGACATGCAAGGATCACAGAATCCTCTTATGCAGGTGGGGCAGTAGAGGAAGGCTCAATTACTAAGGTCGGGTCAACGGGAAAAATGGGCCCTTGACTTATGTGTTTCTTAGAAGAACGACGAATCAGACTCATGTCATCTTCATCTTCTGGTTCTTCTTCAATAGTTTCAAAAGTCGAACTAAGCACCGTTGTACCGACTTTAGCCAATATGGTTTGCAGAATAATAGGCAAATCGCTAAGGCATCTCAATCTCTTCTACTTATACAAAAGCTTCTTAGGAGGAGATTTTGGCTGAGAAGAAGTGTCTTTCATTTCATGAAGTGGAGAGGTTGGAATATCAAGAGAGGTAGACTGATCCAATGGGACTATAGTAGTGCTCTCTTCTTCTCTCTGTTTTACTCTTAACTCCAACCCTTCAGCAAGATATTCTTCTCTAAATTTCTCCATCCCAGCTACTTTCTTATTGCCAGCCTTCTTCTTCTGAGCATACCATGCTCTAATGTCTCTTAGATAAGTAAGGTTTGCATTAAAATTCCGAGGCATGGAGTTAGCAGCAATATACCAGTTGCAAAAGCTAAAACTCATATATGAGTTTGGAGTCTTGAGTGGGAGATCAAACTTGGCTTGTGTACCACCAAAAATAAAATGGAACCAAGCTCTAGCTCTTTCGAATAAGTTTTCAATAAAGCCTATCTCCTTATTCGGGTTCCCAACATATAGTTGATCATACCCAAACTATCGAGCAAAACGACTTGGGTAGTAAGGCTCTATGCAGTAATGGTTCCCTAAGCGGAGAACCAAATGTCCTAGGTGAATGTTTATTAGCCACCAGAAGTACCGAGGGGACAAATTTGTAAACTTGTCAGTGCTAGCAATATCCACGAATTCATCCCGTATCCAGCATTTGGAAAATATGGGAAACACTTGAATAACTCGTAATTCGCATGATAATGAAGTATTTTGCGGATTGCAGCCATATAACCTCCCTTCCATTGTGATCTTTCATAATGTTGCACTTTTGGGGAGCTTAAATCAATCTGCGAATCAATTGGACTCATCAAGAAAGGACAGTGTAGAACCAACCAAGCCATCTGTAGGGAAGTTCTACACGCGGATTGTGAGTTTTGACAATCAACTCTCCTTTATCATTTGCTCCTTCTTGACATTGCAGAATTTGTCAACTAATTTTCTCAGCCCACTTTGGATTCCACATACCATCGCAGGTAGCAAACTAAGTGATTTGCCGAATGCAAATAAGACGGTTGGATACACTGCTCTAACAAGTAGAGTCTCCTATGATGGAATTGCACATTTCTTCAACCAAAACATCAAGAAGCCTGCCAGAAAAGTGGGATCTGATAAAGATTGAAGAGATTGATAATGAAAACTTTCAAAAGATGTCCTGGCCTTGAAAACATCTTCATTAGATTCGGCGACATATGCATCTATCCCGAAATTAATAATTCTTCTTTCAACCTCCTTTTCAGAAACTGGAGGGAGATGGTTTTCAGAAATTGGAGGGAGACGGGTAAAATTGAAGCTATTCTTTGAAAAATTGGGAAGAAAATATTGCAGCCACTTATTTTGCTTTACATTATGAGCGCCAGACATATGAGCGCAGTTATGATAATGGCAAAGCAATTCCCAATAAGTGCCATAAATCATGGGATGTTGGGTTTTCAGCAAATGAACCTCTTCTCTTGTGGGAACATATTCCTCATACGAGATTTCCCCCATAGGCAGTCCTGAGACTTCATACACCTCATGCAAAGCAAACCTCAGTTCACCGCGGAGAGTAAAAACTATTCAGGTATAAGGACTGCATGGTTTTAATAAAGAAAAGAAGTGGAACCGACTGGGTGGAAAACCATGTTTAACCGCCCTAATAGTATGGTAGAGGTTCGCGTGCTGAAGTTGATCTCTAAAAGTCCTCAAGAAGAAGCCAATCAAAATTTCCCACTGTATTTTGGAAGAGCAGCGAACCCATCAGCAGAGCAAAAAATTTGAACTGGAAATTTTCCTTGCATGTCAACGAATCGGTGCAAGAAGCTCTGGGTAACTACAGGTATTTCGTCCAAAGGGATGTCTTGCTTAAAGGATCCTGAAAATAATCCACAAAAGTGTTTTCCAGTGGAACGGGGAAAATCACCTTATGCACTGAATGTGCCCAGCAAAATGTCATCCTGTGGCTTATTTAAATGTCAATCCATTTTTCTAGAAATGGAAAGAGATTGAAGATACAAGAATGGGTAAGATCTCTCCATATCAGGAAGAAACAGGTTATGACCGTTAACTTGACAGAGCCACTTATAATCTCCTTCATCTAGACAATCATCAGAGATTGAAAGATGATCGCCAAACATGAAAGCAGGCTTGTTTAATAGAATTCTATCTTTTCCTTCAAAAGGAGTAGTGGTCATTAGTTCTCGCAATGTAGGGTGAGTATGGTTCAAAACTTTGCTTTCCCTTCTCGGCCACTGGATGTTGCACAAGCCGAAAATACTTGGTCGAATCTGAATTCTTTCTTCCCATCATAGCTGCCTGAATAACCAAAATAATAGTCTTTTGGCCAAGGGTTTAAGACATAATCGACTGCATGAGAAAGAAAAATTAATTAGAATGAAGTAATGAAGAAGATGCTTTCTTATATGAGGCAAGAAAATTACTTCCAATCGAAGGTTCTTGCCGAACCACAGTAGAGTTAGAAGTTGCTTGAGGATTTTGAGAACCACTCATAGAAATACCAGAAGAAGAAACTTTTCTTGTCATTTTCTTTAGATTAAGATCAAGAAATTTTTGATTTGAAGAAAAATGAAGGTCAAAAAAACTTTAAGATGAAGAGTCTTGATAACCTCGGAGGAAAGCCTAGAATGCAAATCTCTCAGAGAAAAGTTAAAAAATAATACTTTACATGATGAGGTTGAGACTTTGTAGCCGATGATTTGACGGACGAGATTTTTGGATAAACGTGATCTTTGGCCCGAATCTCGTGAGTGTCTTCTCATTTAATGCAGCTCAGAGAACGTCTCAATCTCTACGCCTAAAAAAGTAATAACTTTCCAGATTTTTCGCAAAAAAGAGAAACCCACGATTATAATATAGAGTTGTGTTCTCTTTAAAAAGGGAATTTTGCGATTCTAATATAGAGTCGTGCTCTTTTCAACGGAGTAAAGTTCACGGTTCTAATATAGAGTCATACTTTCTCAAAAGCGTGAAATCCGCAACTCTAATACAGAGTCTTAACCTTTTTAAAGGCATAGAAGTCTGGGATTTTAATACAGAGTCCTGCTTCTTATCAAAATATGAAATCTACAAAGATGATGTTATTACCAAATTATCCAAGATATTCCAAAACACCTCCAAAAGTATAGAGTTTTGAAAACTTTGGAAGGGGTTTTGTTGGCGAAATTTCCTGCTAATGATATCATTTGTCATGAATAGAGAGATCTAAAAATGAAAATAATATTATTTTCATGAGTCATATTATATTTTTTATACAAACTGAAGTGCGGATCACTTTTTCCAGGTTCGCATACTTAATAACAGTGGACCCAATTAATCTCGTTCTCTGGTCCAAGAGTGATGAGTATCATATATTTTATTTTTTCTCCCATATTTATCTATTTTTGTATATAAATAAATGCTAATCGAGTATTTTTAGTTTCTTTTTCAGCTAATCCGAATCCTATAAGGAGATGGCATTAAATCAGTGCCGGATTAGGAAACAAAGCCCGGAAAAGAATTAAAGGAGAGCAAAACTACAAGACAGTGATACTTCAGAGAGTCAAAATCCAATACAATCATTCACATCAAATGGAAAGGATTATAACTTCATGCGGAAGAAATTTCAAGCCAATGTCTGAAAATAGTGCCGCTATTTGGCGGCAATTTGCCGCGATTTGGCAGCAAAAAGGTGGATACACATGCTGATTTTTTTTCGGGTGCTTCGATGTAATTTTTTTAGTTTTTCAGTTGTATTAGAATTAGGGTTTAATTTTCGAAGCATATATATTGGCCGTATCCTTGTATTCTAAGGTTTTTATATAAAGATGAATCATAGTGAAAGTAGGAGATAATTTGTACTCGGATTTTATTAATAAAATTAGAATTTTACTGAAGAGGTGATGACCACAATACCAGACTCCAGAGATAATTCTCTTTGTTCTTCAAATTTTCCCTAGTTAATTTATTTTAATTACTTTCTAGTTTAAATTTATTTCCTTTCTAAATTAGATTTAATTACTTCCTATGAATAAAAATTTGATTTTGCTTGTTAGAAATATAAGTAGCTAATTTCGCTTAGCTCTAAGATGTAGATAAAGTTAAGATTCACCATGTAATTACTCTCTATAATTTTCTTCTTAAATAAAATAAATAATGATATGATTTTTCAATGAAAAGATTAAAACACAAGAACTTGAAGATTAATACTTTGATAGGTCGCTTGCAGTAAATTATCACACCAAGTTTTTTGCGCCGTTGCCAGAGATCGATGGTATTTTTCTTACTTTTTCTAATGCTTTACGGGTTAACAGTGTATTGAGTGTGCAGGGAATAGAAATTGTAGATACAGGAAAACAAAAGGACCAGATAGGCCTCAAGATTGAATAGAAGAACCTAGAGAGTCAAACTCTCTAGTTCGGCTACTATTTGGCAGCTAGAACCGCTATTTGGCAGCAGCAAAGGTACATTCTAATCCTAATTTTTCTTCAGTTCTGTATTTTGGCTCCCTGGTTCTGTAAAAAATACAAAAAAAACATAGGAACAGTACAAATCACATCTTTTATTCCATATATCTTCTATCGTTTTATCTCTACCATACTCCACTTCTTGCATTAGTTTAAAAAATTCACGCATACACTCACGGTTGCTGGTTCATGCCATATTGGACCCGTGATCAATTTGCTCGACTAGTAAGATCATATTTGTTCATGAGTGACAAGATGAACCAACTAATTCAATCACTACTTGGGATGAATTTGTTACGATGTTTCTTAAGAAGTATTATCTCATGCATAAGACGGTAAGGATTCGAAATCAAATCAATCAATTCCGTCAAGTGCTGAGATAACCCTTCTGGAAATAGTTGGAACGATTCAAGGATCTTTTAGCTCAGTGCTCCCACCATGCGATAGAAAAGTGGTGGTTGTATCAAATCATGTACAAAGGACTCAATTACAGATCCAAAACTCTTCTTGAGTCCATGTGTTAGAGGGAGTTCATGAGAAAGAATGAGGATAAAGCATGGGACTTTCTTGAGGACCTATCGTGGAATACTATACAATGGGAGAGTCCCGCTGAGAAGCCCAATGTATCAACTTCTGTGCATATGGGTGAGATCCATAGCGTCAACAACTCTATAGCTGCTGAAGCTAAATTGCAGCCCTTATGAGGAGAATTGAGGTATTAGAGACTCCTAGTGCTCCACTGGTGGGTCAGGTAAATCAAATTCATGTTTTCACATGCTTTAATTGCGGAACTCCAAATCATATTATGGAGGAGTGTCCATTATTAATGAATCACATGAGTCCTACACTTGAGCAGGCTAACGCCTTGTATTAACAACCCATGATCAATCCTTACGCTCCTACATACAATTCAGACTGGAGAAATCATCCCAATCTCTCATGGGGTCAGGGGCAATATCAGGAGGCCCCTAACCCTAACATGCAACCTCCAGCCAAAGGTCAGTTCCCAAGACTAAATGTGGGTGTTTATCAACTCCCAAACACTTCAAATTATGAGAACAACCATAATAGATCACCTGCACACAACCACTCACATCCACAACAGAGGTCTAATAATGATTAAAAAAAGCGACTAGAGTCACTTGAGAAGAACGTTGAAAATCTTCTCAAGTCTCAATCAAAATTTGACAGGCATATGTCCAATCTTGACACACATGCAAAATCTTATGAAAGTGTCAACTGATTTTATTCAAAGTACGGGTTAGCAATTGCTCGTGAACTCTCAATCTATAAAGAATATTGAGCAACATGTTGGATAATTAATGAATCAGATGAGTGAACGTGGCCAGGGTATTTTTCTAAGTCAACCCATAACGAATTCCAATGGCTGTTCCTCAAACTCTAATCAGTCGCATGTCCACCAATGCAATGCCATTCACGCGCTCAGATCTGGCAAGCAAGTGGACAATAATTTAGCCATGCCCCCTGTTCTCACTCCTACTATCTCGCAAGCTACACCATCTCTTCCACCCTTTTCTCCACAACTATCTCCATCGCCTCAATCACCGTCACATGATAATTTGAAAGAACTTGTTCCTAAGCCGAAAGCACCATATCCAAATCGGCTTAGGAAGCTTTCACCGCAAGTAGAAAAGATTTTTGAAACATTTCAGCAGGTGAAGGTTAATATTTCACTCCTTGATATTATACAACATGTTTCTACTTATACCAAGTTCCTCAAAGATTTGTGTACTAAAAAACGAGCAAGAAATATTCCTGAAAAAAATTTTCTTACTGCAAATATATCACATATCCTCTCTAACTCCTTGCCTATTAACTACAAAGATCCATGTTCCCCAATAATTTCATGCATCATTGAGAACACTAAATTTGATAGGGCGTTGCTTGATTTAGGGGCAAGTGTCAACTTACTTTCTTACACTGTTTATCAACAACTGGAGTTAGAAAAACTTCAACCTACCAAGGTCACATTACAGTTAGCTGATCATCCGATCAAGAGATCACTTGGTATGGTTGAAGATGTGCTCATTAAGATCGGCGAGATTATCTTTCCTTTACACTTCATTGTCTTAGAAACTGAGCCGATTTCCAATATACAGAATCAAAATCCCATTATCTAGGGTAGACCATACCTTGTAACATTAAATGCATTAATTGATTGCAAAAGTAGTCTTATGAAGGTATCATTTGGGAATATGACTGTGGCACTAGACATATTCAATAGGAATGAGCACACAGCGAGCTCCTTCATTGAGGTCAACATGATTCATAGTTTGTCACTCTTATTTGACCTCTTGCACTGATAATGAATCCTCATTTGAGCAGATTTTCAAATATGAACTCATATTATTAGATGAATTGGCACATACTGATTCTATGTATGATGATACTTATGCAAGTGTACTATTGATTTATGAGCAAATTTTTGAGGATTTGTTTGCAGAGGAGCTTGCATTACTTCATGCGTTAGAAGGATCACCACGGCATTCACTTGATCATATTACACTCTTCTCACCTCCCGATATTTCTACATATATGTTTGTTACTAACGATAATTGGCAGGTTTATAATGAAGAATTCTTTAACCCAATTATTAATGCTTACATATGGACAAAGAAAAAGCGAGGATGACATAAGAAGTAGACAGGTAATTTCGTGACTCGTAGGAGGATGATGAGATATAATAATGCACCTACTTTATGTTTAAAACGCACACACTATGAAAGTGAAAAGTGATCGAGAGGTTGTAAGTCTTTCCATGCGTTAATAGGATGATGATATTGAGATCATAACTTTTTACGACTCTCATTATTTATATAGTATTTGCATAATAGTTTTTATATTTATTTTACCACACTTGATTTGTGTATGAGGGTATACATGAGTTTAGGTGTGGGGGAGTAGGTTAGGGTCTTTTCTTCGTATTTTTCTAAGATTTTTAGTTTTTTAAGAATTTTTATTTTAATTTTAGATTTTTTTTTTGGGTTTCTTTATTTTACACTTCGGCTAGTTTTTAGGATAACTAACTTAACAAAAAATTTAAAAAAAATAAAAATTGAAAAAATATTATGTATTTTTATCAATAGATCAACCTAATTACAGATAAAAAATAAATTTAGATTTGAAATTAGATAGGAGGGTAGATTAGACGATACACTCAGAGTTTTATAAAAAAATTAAAATACAAAAAATAAATATCGCTAAATGATAAAATAGGGGTGCGCTAATATTAAGGCTAGCCTCGAACATGATAAAATAATAGGGTGCGCCTAGTATTAAGGCAATAGCCTTAAGAGTGAGAAAAAGTAGAAGAGTATAATCACAATAATCAGGTATTTTGCACCTAAGCAAGCGTGAATATTCGCATGAAAGGTGAAATATTCTTAAAAAAAAGAAAAAAAGAAAAAAAGAAAAAAAAATATTTTGGAAGAGAAGATGAATCATGAGTTAGAGTAGGAGTCCAAGACTGAAGCAGACTAACACACGTGCACGTAGATGTATAGGAGCCAATGGATATTTTTTAGTGGGTATTGAAAGACAGGATTTGAGTTTTTTTATTAAAATGATAAGTATATCTGATATGACGCTCGATTTGAAAGTTGATAATCTAAATCGTTCTTGAGTTTGTATATTAGTGAGATTAATTGATAAAAATATCATAAAAAAAGATTTTTCTTTTTATTGTATAAAATTTTTATTTTCTTGATTTTCGGTTATCCTTATTTTTTTTCTTTATCCCTTAATCTATTTTCTTCACGAATTTTGTGGGTATATTCACTGCAAACCCTCACGAGATACAACTCGTCCACTAGGATAACCTAGGAGCTTAAAGATTTGTTGTACATGCTAAGTGCAATCACGATTCCTGCGAAATTGAGTTAGGATTTTTCTTTTTCTTTTTAGGTTTAGATTTTACTCGAGGACTAGCAAAAGATAGGTGTAGGGGTGTGATGAGTATCATATATTGCATTTTTTTCTCTCATATTTTATCTATTTTTATATATAAATAAATGCTACTTGGGTATTTTTATTTTCTTTTTCAGCTAATTCGATTTCTACAAGGAGATGGCATGAAATCAGATCCGGATTAGCAAACAAAGCCCAGAAAAGAATTACAAGCGTTCAAAGAGAGCAAAACTATAAGACAATGATACTTCAGAGAGTCAAAATCCAATACAGTCATTCACATCAAATGGAAAGGATTATAACTTCATGAAGAAGAAATTTCAAGCCAATGTCTCAAAATAGTGCCGCTATTTGGCGGCAATTTGCCACGATTTGAACTCACATGCTGATTTTTCTTCGAGAGTTTCGATATAATTTTTTAGTTTTAAAGTTGTATTATAATTAGGGTTTAATTTTTGAAGCATATATATTGGCAATATCTTTGTATTCTTGGGTTTTTATGTAGAGAAGAATCATAGCGAAAGTAGGAGATAATTTGTACTCGGATTTTATTAATAAAATTAGAATTTTGCTGAAGAGGTGACAGCTATAATACCGGACTCTAGAGGTAATTCTCTTTGTTCTTCAATTTTTTCTTAGTTAATTTATTTTAATTGGTTTCTAGTTTAGATTTATTTGCTTTCTAGATTAAATTTAATTGCTTTCTATGAATAAAAATTTGATTTTGCTTGTTAGAAATATGAGTAGCTAATTTCGCTTAGCTCTAGAATATCGATGAAGTTAGGATTCACCATGTAATTACTCTCTAGAGTTTTCATCTTACATAAAATAAATAAAGACATGATTTTTCGATGAAAAGATTAAAATACAAGAACTTGAAATTTAATACTTTAAAAGGTTATACTTGAAATAAATTTCTTGATAGCCTATGTTTAGTTAGGGTTTGGAGTTGTTGGTTTTTATCGTATTCAAAGAATTATCTAATAATTTAGTTTATTTTTATGAAAAGTAGTATTTTTGATAAGTTATGCTTGCATACCACTTGATAACTCATACTTAGGGCAATTTAAATAAAGATTAAACTAAAAGATCAAATTTTTATGATAGAAGAAAATAATAGAAGTAAATATATAGTTGGAAACTAGTGGATTTTAGATACTAGGCTAATTAGAATAACTCCCAAATATAACCTAGAATTCTTTGTTAGTCCATTACACTATAGAACTAGTAAGAATTGCAAAACACTTGAGATCTCTGTGGGACGACCTATATAGCGCTACAACTAATACTGTGCACTTGCAGTAAATTATCACATCAAGTTTAAGGCTGTAGAAACACTGCAAGTAGCATTCCAAAGTTTGATTGATTCTCTCCGTTTAGCAGTCAGATTGAGGGTAATACGCTGAACTTAAGTTGAGCTGCATCCCTTGCAACTTGAAAAGCTCTGACTAGAAGGCATTGAGGAATATGGTGTCCTGTCACTGACTATAGCTTTGAGCAAACAGTAGATGCTAAAAATATCCTCAAAGAAAACCTGTGCTACTTTTGGAGCGGTATACAGATGTTGCATGGCCACAAAGTGAGCGAGCTTGGAGAAGTGAGCAACTACTACCATTATGACTGGTCTGCCCTAGCTTGGGGGTAACCCATCCATAAAGTCCATAGAAATCTTCTAGCAAACCTTATCGGGCAGAGGCAGGGGGCTATGTAAGCCAAGTGGAGCAATTGTCTCACTGTTGTTTCTTTTACACACTTCACACTCCCTAATAGCTTGTCATACAATACTCTTCATCCCCAGCCACCAAATGGACAATTTAATTCTCCGAAGTGTTTGGTGATATATCGAATGTCCACCTCCAGGAGATGCATGTTGATGAGAAAAACATTGTTACACAACTCAGTTGAAGGGTCTAATAAGATTTTCTCCTTATGAAACCAAATCTCGTTCACCTTCCTGTAGCAAAAACTGGGTAATGCTCCTTTTTCAGCCTTCTCTTGCAACTCTTTGAAGTGTGATGACTGATTGATCATTGCTCTCACTTGTTCTAGCCATACTGGTTCTACCATGGTTGTAGTCTTGCACTGCTTGGTCTGATAGTCCACACTCTCTTCTACATCTTCATTTCTTCTCAAGAGGGGGTTAGCACTTTGTTCTTTGCCTCCCCCCCCCCCTCGTTTGTACTCTACATTGTAATCAAAACTAGCTAGCTTAATGAGCCAGGGGTGTTGTGATTCTTGTTGAAACTTTTGATCAAACAAAAATTTTGGAGTCCATTGATTAGTTGTAATGGTAAATCGCCTGTCCAACAGGTACTGTCGCCACTTCTACACAGCTAATAAGATGGCTAGCATCTCTTTCTCATAGGTAGATGAGGATAGTGCACGGCCCTTCAAGGCTTGGCTAATAAAAACTAGTGGGTGTCCCCTCTGCATTAACACTACCCCTATGCCTCCCTTGGATGCATCACACTCCACCATAAATTACTCTTCAAAATTTGGCATGGCTAGGACCGAAGGTGACATCAATGAAGTCTTAAGCTGCTCAAAGGCCAATTCCGACTCCTTCGTCCATAGGAACTCTCCCTTCTTCAACATCCTATTTAGAGGAGCCGATATTTCCCCATAGCCTCTGACAAATTTGCGGTAGTATCCTGTGAGACCAAGGAAACCATGTAGTGTTTTTGGATTTTTAGGAAGAGGCCATTCCTTGATGGCTTGAAGTTTTCGGGGGTCGACAGAGATACCATTTTCTGTGATTATATGCCCTAGATAATCCACACTTAGAGCACTTAGAAAATAAGCGATTCTCTTTGAGAATCTTTAGCACCTCCCTTAAGTGTCCCTGGTGATCTTCAACTGTATGGCTATAGACCAATATATCATTAAAGAATATGAGGACATATCTTCGTAGATAAGGCCAAAAGAAGTGATTCATTAGCCCTTGGAAAGTTGATGGGGCATTTGTAAGGCCAAATAGCATCACCATGAATTCGTAATAACCTTCATGAGTGTTGAATGTTGTCTTGTGCATGTCCTCCTTATCTACCCTTTTTTGATGATACCCCGACCGGAGATCCAACTTAGAGAAAATCTTGGCTCCTTGTAGCTTATCAAGCAAGTCATCGATCAACGGAATGGGAAACTTGTCATTCACCATGTTCTTATTAAGAGCTCGATAGTATGCACATAGATGCCAACTCCCATTGACCTTGCGGACTAAGATCACAGAGAAAGCAAAAGGGCTTGAGCTAGCTCAGATTATTCCCATATCCAACATCTCCTAGATTTGCCTCTCTATTTCATTCTTTTGATAAAAAAAAGGGTATCGATATGGTCGGGAATTAACCAAGAGTTGAGGATTTATTAATGATATCATGTGGTCATAGTCTAGGGGAGGAGGCAGTCCACTAGGTGTGTCAAACACCTTTGCATATTCATCTATCACCTCTTGTAGGTCTTTCAAATAAGGTTTGGCTGGTTCTTCATTCCCTTCTTCTACTGCTTGAAGTACATAGGAAACTCCTTTTGTTTGTAATAGCTTCATGAGAAGCTTACCTTCCACTGCATCAATCCCCTTGTGTGAAACTCCCTGCAAGGTGATAGCCTTTCCTCTCTTCTGCAAGTGTAGAGTCTTGCGGTAAAAATCCCACACGGTCGGTCCTAGGCTTTTTAACCAAACAGTTCCCAGTATCACTTGAGTATCACCCAATGGCACTACTAACACATTGGCACAAGATTCAAAGCCATGTCTCTTCAACCTTGTATCTCGGCAACAAGCTTTCCCTTCCATCTTCTCTCCATCAGCTATTTCTACCTCGAAAGTGTTCATAACTTGTAGGGGTGAACCAATCCTTTTTGTCGTAGCTGGATCATTGAAGTTGTGGGTTGTTGCTGAGCCACAAGGAAACTGACCTCTTTTCCCAAAATTTTACCAATGAGTTTGATTAAACTCACTCCCATAACACCGGCCATTAGGTTGGCTGACAGCTTGATGGGGGGTTGCGGGTCCCCTTTCTTTTCCTCCTCAAACCCCCACTCTGGATCTCCTTCCTCTTCTTCTGGAAAAACCTCCATACGGAAGAGTTTTTGATGTTGGCATTTGCGACCTGTAACATATTTTTCATCGCAATGGAAGCAAAGACCTTTATCCCTCTTCTCTCTCAACTCCTGGGGAGAAAGCTTTTTAATAGGTGTGGGTGGATGTTGTGCTGCTGCAGAACCAGAGGGCTTCATGGATGAACCTCCTCCTCCTCCTGCTGCCCCACTACTAGTGCTCAGCTTTTGGAACTGGCTTCTTAACCCTCTTCTTTGGTTGGATATCTTCTCCTCCTTTACCCTGGCCAATCTCATCGCCTCTTCCATAGTAGAGGGGTTCTTAGCTATAATCTCATATTTAACAGCATCCCGTAGTCCCCCAATAAAGCACCTAACAAGGAATTCTTCTGGTAACTCCTGGATTTGATGAGAAAGTCGCATGAACTCATCCTAATAAAACTCAAAGGTGTTTCCCTCTTGCTTCAGCTTGGATAGTTCACTAGAATACCCCACCACCGTCCTCCCTCCATACATGTTGATCAATTTCTTCTCAAACTCTCTCTCTCCATGGGGGAACTCCTTTGTTAGTTCTCAACAGCCAGTGGTATCACTGCAATAGGGAACCCTTAATATGCATTGCTGCCAACCTCAATCTTTGCTCCTTGTCTATCTGATAATAATATAACATTTTCTTCATCGTATATAACCACTCTTCTACATCCGTACCCATAAAATTGGGAACTCTAACATGAGTTTAGATACATAACCCGTGCATGCGTGGTTTTCAGTAATCAAAGTTTCAAAAGGGAGAGGTGCTGTAAGTGGAGGTGCTTCATTATATGTTGTTGGAGTAACAAACTGAAGAGGTGGATAGAGAGGAGGTGCTTGTGTGTAGCGCAGGTGAGGGGCTTGATAGGGAGGCAGTGGCGGCACAGCGGATGGAATGTTCTGCAATGGATGTGGGGTGTTCAAAATGGGTCCGTCCCTTGTCACTCCTTCTCCATTGTCTCCCCCTAGATCTGGCTAGATCTAGGGGATAGAGATGCAATGGAGGAAGGTCATTGGATCGATTCTGGACTAGGACCTACCTTGCACTCAAGCTGAGGATGAAGGATTTCAACTCTTCTTTGTCATTTGCTCGTTCAATCCGATCGTTCTGCCAATCAGTCTGGATCTTCTTCATCTCCTCTCCCATGGATCTGAGTTGCCCCATCATATCTGACATTTGCCCAGCATGCTGACGAATGATAATTTGCATCAACTCCATCTCACTCATCATTGAACTCAACAACATGGTGGAACCTTCGCCCTTTGTAATGACTCAGAGAGGGCTCTGATACCACTATCAAGTTCCCCTTCAGTCAACTATTGAGAAGAACTTTCTCCATCATGATTCTTTAGCATTTTACCTGTAGAAATTGGTTAGAACAAAATATAATAGCTTTTGAAAGATATGGGAATTGATGAAGTGGGGAAGAGGAAGAAGAATTGGGAAAAGTTGAGCAAGAAGAAATGAGGTAGAGGATATGGATTAATCTATTCACTTAGGGTTATAAGGCAGACTAAGAGAGCTTATATAATTGCTCTTACAGCCCAATTGCTATCCTCACCAACTCTCTTCTGGTAGGCTCGACATCAAAGGCTACAGCGCTTCTGCATCAGCGGCTAGTGCACACTGATATGATCACGTATCATTGTGCACGCTGGAAGGAGTTTGCATCCATGGGTCAGGTCAGATCTAATATCCACTGGGCTACTCCATATGCTTGATTATTCCTCGTTTTAAAAGAGTGGGTTGCCTCTTAAGCCCAGGCTGAGGCTAGACCCAGCTCAATGGTAGTTATAACTACCCAAACATGGAAAGGGCTGCAGGATTGAGACCTAACAGAATTTGAGGGGGTGGTTTAGGGTTGGGATTCGGGTTGGGGATGGGGATGAGGAAGGAAATGGGATTGGGACAGGGGATAATAGACATGATTAGAACAAGAATTAGGGTTTTGGGTCAAAGGTCTTTGTTTGCTTACCTATTTGGTTTGAAGAAGCGAGAAGCGGAGAGAGAGAGAGAGAGAGAGAGAGAGAGAGAGAGAGAGAGAGAGAGAGAAGGACGGAGGTAACAAGGCCATGACTGGGTACATGTCCTATAGGAGAATTTTGCTTTCACTTGGGGGGAGTGGCTAAGTGGGAGGATTTGGAATTGCATTTGTTCTGGGAATTTTTCTTCGTTTGGTTGGGGATGCACTTGAAAAAAATTTCAATTGTTATGCACTTACAATAAGTGTAGTTACATGAAGAAAAACAAAAGTGTGTATGACACTTTTACTATTTATATTAGTAATAGTAACTTTATTTTTTATAAATATAATACTTTTCACATTTTTCAAAAATTTAAAATTTAAATTTAGAAATTTGTAACTTTAATTTATACTTTCAACTTCCAATCCAACATGATAATACAAGTTGTAATAATTTTAGTTACTATAACATCACTGGCAGTAGTTAAAGCTACAACTTGCAATGTTATTTCAAGCATTCAAGTGTGCACTTAGGCTTTTATAAGATTAGGTTTATTTACATATAATTTCTATTCACATGTGTCTCAATAGAGTTTAATCATTTTAAAAACAAACACATTATATAAACTATGAAACAAATTGGTCAAAATGAATTTTGAGTTTAAAGTATTACATATTCTTAGACCATTTAAACCGAGATTCAAAATCTAAATTTTAGATACATGTTGGTTAAAAAAAAATTGATCGACCGAAGCCCTTCAGACGAGGATCTGTTAATTCTTCAAAGTTTGGAGAATTAAGAAACTTTTATCAACCCGGATCTACTCAATAGAAGCAAACCAAATTGATGAGTTTCATATATTGCATATTTATAACCTCCATATTATCTATTTTTATATTTAAATAATGCTACTCGGGTATTTTTAGTGTGTTTTTAGGTAAACCTATTCCTACAAGGAGATGGCATAAACTCAGAGCCGGATTATGAAACCAAGCCCAGAGAGGAGTTAAAAGTGAGGAAAACTACAAGACCATGATGCTACAGAGAGTCAAAATTTAATACAGTCATTCAGATCAAAAGTAAATGACTAGAGACTAATGCAGAAGAAAATTGGGGCCAAGATACTATATTTTTGCAACTATTTGGCGGCATTCGCTGCCAATTGGCAGCTCCATGGGGCCCACTCTGGGTGAATTTTCTATGGGAGTTTCGATGTAATTTTATAGTTTCTTACTTGTACTCAGATTAGGGTTTGATTCTCTGAACCCCATATATTGGCTGTATCCTTGTAATCTAGAGTTTTGTAGATGTAATTATAGATGTACTTTTTATTAACAAATATTAGGGTTTTGTCAAAGGGGTGACGGCCACCATACCGAGCTCCAGAGATACTTCCGTTACTTTTCTTTGCTTTTAACACAAAGTTTACTACTTTAACTTGCTTTTAACACAAAGGTTACTACTTGAACTTGAATTTAACTAAGATACAAATTTTAGTTACACAAAGAATTAATACACATATCCTTGATAAAAAGGATAACTAATATAAAACCATTAAATTCAAAATTTTAAATATTTTAGATTTAGATAAATCAAAATAAGATTAGGAAGCCGACTTCTTCGTAGATGCCGTCAAAGCTATATGATATATATTTCCAAAATGGAAGGAAACATCAAATCCATTGACAAAATGCATTGCATATTATGTACACCTACAAGGATATAATCACAGCAGCCACTAGATAACTCTGTTCAAACCTTAAATAACTATATTCTGATTAAATGCAAGCTAAGCAAGATCGAGCATTCACAGGCTCACTTGCATTTTTCTAGCTTGAACAAGTAGGAAACCCGCGCAAGAACAAGTAGGAAACCCGCGCAAATACTTGGAAATATTTGAACCTATTTACTTTTGCAAAAGATGCAATAGAATTTGTTATTTAAACTAGAGTATATCTAGATATATTTTTTATACTTTCAAGAATAAAGAAATACAAAATCAAATATTAAAAGCCTGTTTCAAATTAAATATCTTCTTGAACTAAGTATATAATACTATTTTATACTTATAGCTTGCAAGGAATTAAAAAAATTATTCATGGTTGTCCTTCTTGATGATATGGAAAGTAACAAATTAAACTTTTTACCATAGCTTGATTTTTATATATTCGAATTAGGTAATGCCATATATTTGTTAAAGCATGTTCAATATATTTAGAGAAAAATAATTTTGATAAATCCAGTTAGAGAAACTTTTTTTAAATATTTTTGTTAAAGTGTGTAAATTATATTCACCTTCAAATGAACTCTTTTAATATATGTGAGGACACTTACATTAATGGTAAACTAAATGTGTAAATAAAAAATGAAAAGAAAAAGGATAGTCAAATTTTCACTATATCCTTGTATAATCCATTATGTCTCATTCTAGTACTGTAGGCCTTCTAGAAAAAGTAATCTTAATTTATTTCTCTTGTTAACCCGCCGTTCAAAATGGAAACTCAGAAAGAAAAATTAATGGAAAGATTTGATTTGTGGTACAGTTGAAGGACAACATAGTTTTTTTTTTTTTTTTTTGCCTTGAACAAAGAAAATTGTATTGCAAAATGAAATCTAGAAAAAAAAAATTTATAATGTCAATACCATTATTACTATCTACCACCACTTCCTACCAGTAATAATGTCATTATCATATAAATAAAAAATCAAAACTTTCTAAAAAAAAAAAATTCCCAAAAATCACCTTGAAACCCTAAAAAGAAAAAAAAATTAAAGCAACTTTTAATTGAAAGTGTGTAAACAATTCAAAAGTCCCTACTCACAATCAGTGCTTGCCTAAAAGCTATACCTCTTGCTCATAAAATGCCCTTACCTAAAAATAGTAGAAAATTCAAACGGATCTATTTTGATCCACATCTATACTAATTGACTAATAATCTCATGAAGAAATGTTTTTCCCCCACCTAATGCTTTATATATAGCCATTATGGCCATGGTGGTGTCGTCGATGTAAGCAAAACCACTGGACACACCACCTTTCGTTTCCAATTGCTGACAAAAAACAAAACTTGAAGCGTTTCTTTTCTCTGTAAATTTTTTTCCAATCGCTCTCTAGAAATTTCTTATACATTATCTATCCAAGAGGAAAATACTTTGATTTTTAGGACTAAGATTGAGGGAGGGAGGGAGGGACAGAGGTGGTGTTGGGTTTGGGTGAGTTGTTGGTTGTTGAGAAAAAAAAGATGTGAAGAGTAATTTTGAGATCATCTATAAAAAGTTTAAAAAATAAAATAAACTAAAGCGATTGAAAAAATAGTTATTATGGGTGTACAATTATTGTAACTATTTATTTGCTTAAAAAATTGATTTTTTTTCTCCAAAGTTTTGAGGAACTTAGACTGCCTTAATCTTGGTCTCCCTAAATTTCCAATTTATTATATTTTAATTTTTTTTATTTTCTTAAAAAATTTTGCTTTGTAGTATAGAAGATAAAGCTAACTTATATATTTGTACATTTCATTATTATATTGTTAATTAAACATGTACAAATTTCATGACCATAAATTTGTGGAGCAATTTATTTATTTTATTTTATTTTTATTAATGAGAAATGGAAATTAATAGTTATGAAAAATCATCTATATTTTTTCTTTAAACTATATGTTTAATCTTTTTAAGAATAATCCTACTATTTTTGGGTGGTAGTTAGACATTTAGTTTCTTTTTGAAATTTTCTTTTTTTTAAGGTTGGTAGTTATTAGGCACATTGTATATTAGGAATTTATATTTTGTTTAAATTTGAGAATTCTATTAAATTAGAGAAGCTACATCCTAATTTTCTCTTTTATTTGATTTTTTATTTTCTAAATGAGAAATTTTCTCTCTCCCTTGCACTTAGTAATATAGAAAGATGTTTTTGTCCTTTTCTTTACATGCTCTTATCTAACAAAAATTTCCTCAATAATTTATATATTATTTATAATGTTTTTGGTTTAATTCATTGATATTCGTTTCTAATTTAACCTTTATTTTCTATTTACAAAATAATTTGCATTTAATGAAGTAAGGGTCCCATTATTCTTAAAGACCAATATACCAAGATAATACTCAATAAAAAATAATTGTATGCATTAACTTTTTTTGGAATAATTTGTCGTATCCTTTAACTTGGACTTTTATTTTTATATTTTTTCCCTCTTGGTATCTTAAGGTTAACTTCATATTTTTATAATAACATAAAAAAATAAACGACCTCTGATAAATGCAGTACAGTTAATAACATCATTTAAGGGATTTGTGTTTACTATTTTCCTATATTTACCTGTAAGAATGCTTGGAATATTTTGATATGTTTATATTTATAGAAATCATAATATAAATTGTTATTAACAATACAATGGAAAGATCTAGATTCTAGATATATTTAAGAAAAATCTAGACTTCTTGCGTATTTAAGTAAATTTAAATAAAAAAAATATATCATTAATTATATTTTATTCACACATAGATTGTCTACACGAGAAGTTTACGTTTTAAAGATACAAACAGAATGCGAGTTTCAAAGTATCATGATTTAACAAAACTCTCAAACACAATGGCACGTTACCGAAGAATGTTGTTTATGTTGATTCGAAGGAGAGCAACTAATCATCACTATGATAGCCACATACAATTTCTAAAGCGAGGTATACGTCATATTAGAAAACTGTATATCCAAAATAAAAGATGTGGGAAAAATCGACGACACGTACCATTCAAAGTCATTGAGATCAAGAATCCGATAATCTCTAACTATGGTATCTGAGCTTCAGAAAATCATCCTCTGACGTGGGTCCAACCATTTGCATTCAAACAACTCCAGATGGTCATAAGTAATAATATTCTTTCGACAGCATGTGTATCAACCTCTAACAAATATAAGGAAAAGAAGAGCGTCAATTGTTGGTAGTGAAAATTTCTAAGCAAAAGGAGTTTTCCATACAAAATGAGGAGCTAAACTATAGCTCCGCGTTTGGCTATTTAGCCTCGCTTTTGAGTAAAACACGGAGCTAATCAATAGCTTCACATTCTGGTTTTCTATCTCAGTGTTTTGACGCGATTAACTCCGCGTGAGCAGATAATTAGAATCCTAAATAGATTGTGATTGAGATTTGGGCTTATCCATTACCCAAATTGAGTCCAATTAGATCTTCAAATCAAGAGATTTAAATCAAAATTAAGATATTTGATTAGAATCCTTGATGAACACAACTACCTTACAATTCTATTCAATTGGAAACTCTCATAATGGCCCAAGGCTATAAATACCCTCTTGAGGAAGCCTTTGGGGATTTTTTTGGGAGCATTGAAGAAGTTCAAGTTACGCGTGAGAGCCTTGAACTAATCAAGACCAGAGAAAGATCAAGAAGTCAGCCGTCATCTTCGTCAAGCAAGAAGACCATCGACGTCAGATCATCCAAAGGATCTATCCGATATATCCCATAGCTACGAGAACTCACTTTTCATTGTAAAAGAAAGAAATAAGTTATAAATCCTCTCGTTTGTTCTTTTTTTTTTCACTTTCATTGTAATTAAGTTATTCCAATGGAAGGAGGCAATAGTTTTGCTATGAACAAACTGGCGACCACAGTGGGAGAAGTCTCTTTTACTGAAAAAGAGATTGTGGCGCAATTTGACGTCAAGAGGATCGGATCCGACGTTAACATGCTCGTCGTGGAGATCGACCAGTAGAAGTACGAGAAGTATCTCTTCTCTAAGTCAGGTAATCTGACCGAAATGCGGTGCTATCGTCGCGTGCGCTCCAATACCTGTAAATCAGGTAATCGGGAATCCACCATTAATCAGGGACCCTTGGAGACCGCGGCCATGGAGCCGTCGTTTGGACAGAGAATCCTAACAGAGGATGACCTCTCTATTGTTGAAGAAAGCCTGGGAACTGGATTGACCAGAACCCAACTCCAGAACCAAAATCGGAGAGCTAGGCAAAAGGCCCTCAAAGCCTGCGTTAAATGCGAGGCTAATCAAGCAGCATAATGAGAGGTTACTATACCTCGCAAACTGGCTTGCGTTAATCGTAAGACCAGTCAGTATCGCGTTAAACGCGAAGTTGCAACTTGCGTGAATCGCAAGGAAAAGACAAGGTGTGATTCTTCATGCGAGACTATTATATCTGGACTTAAAACCAGAGAAGATCACGTTAATCGTGAGGATAAAATGCTGATAGAGTCAGTGTGCGATGGTGATTCTCCATGCGAGGCTAAAACTGAGCTTAGCATTAAATGCGAAGCCAGTAAGACTTGCGTCAATCGCAAGATACTGGACACTTGCGTAAATCACGAGGATAAACTCGCTTAAAGCCAGCATGTGATGGTGATTCTCCACGTGAGGCTAAAACCGAGCTTAGCGTAAATCGCAAAGTGGGTAAAACTTGCGTTAATCGCAAAACTCCTTACTTTTGCGTAAATTGCAAAGATAATTTTCAGACTTGCGTTAATCGCAAGAATCTCGTTAAATGCAAAGATATCACTTGCGTAAATCGTAAGAATAAACCAGCGTGCGAGAACTTTCTTCCACGCGAGACTAATATTCAAGAAGTTAAATTTCTGCAAAAACGACAAGCCAGCGTGAAACGCAAGGCTAGCATAAAACGCGAAGCTATTACTCAGCTCCGCGCATCAAAACGCGAAGCTACTTCTCAGCTCCGCGAATCAGAATGCGAAGCTACTTCTTAGCTCCGCGTAAAGCAACCTGAATACAAAATCTGAGTTGATAATCACACTATTGGACAAGAACCTGACACTAATGATTCCAAGAAGCTCCAGTGGGCCCCTAGGCCCTCTCAACAGATGAGTGGGCCCCATGACTCTGAGTCCAAAGCCACTTATCTCAGAGAATACTTAACCAAGAAAAAGAGCATAAATCAATTTCAGTCGGAGCCTATTTGTCATTGCGAGCAGCTTATGATGGCAGTATCTGCTGTGATGAACAATTGTTGTTGCAGTAAGAACAGGGTGTCAGTGTTCGACCGATTAACTGAGTCGGACAAAAACCCTGCTAAGAGGACAAAAGTGCTCCCCGAGAAAAAGAATGGAGAGTAGTAACCTCTAACTTGGTTGGGAAGGGGAAGAAAGTTATAGATAGGGATGATGATTTAGATTCAAGTGATGAAGAATCTCATCATCTTACTCGACTCAAATCAGACGTTGTCCCACCTCGAAATTATAAGAAACTTGTAAAAGGTTCTTATCACAATGACAGTGACAACTCGGCATAGCTTCACCTCGCTCTTCGGCGTCATCTAGACTACAAAAATCGACATCATATATGGTAGATAAATCTGACGACATTGATCAGAGATTCGAAGCCCAAGAATGAATGATCCGAGAGCAACAAAAAACAATCAAGGATCTCAAAATGATGCTCTTAAAGGTGGTCGAGAATATCCAAAAAATAGTCGAAGATAAAGCCAAAACTTCTACAGAATCACCACGGAAGAAAGAAAAAGAAACTCCGTTCAAGATAAATGAAGAAGATAAAGAAGAAAAGGCTTACTCGGCACATGAGGACGAAGATAATTATTCTTTTCACGACCTTCATGAAGAGAAAATTGAGAAGTTGCAAAGCCAACTTGATACCTTGATGCACAAGAAGGAACTGAAGGATCGGGGGTTTCGAGACTGTACCCGCCTGAATGGGATTTGACACCATATCCCGAAAAGTATAAACCGCTCAAGTTGGAGCCATATGACGAGAAAGGATTCCCCAGTTAGCATATCTACTACTTCTTGTCTCAAGCGGGGTATTTGATGGGCAATGACCCAGTAATGACTAAAGTATTTGCAAGTAACTTGCGAGGGTCTGCCTTCACATGGTTTATGCAGTTGCCTCAAGGTACCATCAATACCTGGTATGACGTTGAGAGACATTTTCTCACACGTTTCTTCAAGGATGATATTGAAATATCAGTTCATTGCAACAAAGGAAGGGAAACAAGAAACGGTGAACGACTTTATAGAAAGATTTCGAGAGAAGTCCGTGCATTATAAACATGGAATGGTTCAGGAAACTCTGGTGGAAACTTGCAGACATAATCTCAAGACCAGTGTGCTCTTAAAAATGGAGCCGTTGAGTCCAAGACTTGGAAGGATTTACTCAAACAGGGGGAGCAAGCCGAAGACTTGATCCGCCGAGTTGAAGAATCTCGTAGAGTAAGGAATCTTGGAAATAATAGGCCACATACGCAAAGCAACAATAAGAATAAGGGGAAGGCGGTAATGACATCAGATGCTGCTCCACAGAAAACAAATCCTCTAAATCTGAAGCCCCAAAATCAAAAAGGCATGGGACAAAATAGGCCCCGACAAGGGAGGACCTATACTTTTAAAGCAGAACAGAAGCCTACACTTTTCCATTTGCTCCTAAGGAAGGGAATGTTGAAACTTCTAGAAATAGAAAACTGGAGGACGCTGGTAAAACCAACGACCCTAATTATTGTCTATACTACAGAAATATTGGACACCCTACCAAGGACTGTTACCTCTTGAAGAACAGGATCCAAGCGTTGATAGAGGCTGGAGTCTTGACGCTGAAAGAGAAACAGAAGAAAGTTACTGCTAATATGGCAACCCTGATAGTAGGGATCCATGAGTTCCTTACAGGAGTAACTCCGATACCAGAAGGGAAACTAGTCATGAAGAATCATGACCCGCATGAAAGAGCACAAAAAGGACTTGTCCCCGTAATAACATAAAGAGGGGAAGTCATGTGGGCCCACCCTGATCTATTATAGGATGAAAAATGGACCACCTTAGGGAGCCAGAGGAGAAAGTGGACTAGTAATACTATTTTCGCAAAAATAAAAAAAGAGTACAAAGTTACAGGAGTATTCACGGACTCTGAAGAAGAGGCCGAAACTATGGCCACTCACCAAGATGAGGCAGGTCCCTCCGGTACTCGATCCGGTAAAGCCTACCTCAAAGACTACACTAGAGTAGACCCGAAGAATATATACGGAGAACTCGAGAAGCCTACAAAGCAAAAAGGGCTTCGTTTCCAGAAAAATCCTAGAAAAGACGAAGAGGTCAAGGATGCTACGTTCAAATTTGACATAATAGCTCAGCTGGCAAATATTCCAGCTCGAGTTACGCTTTACGAGTTGCTACGATTATCAAAATCAACTCGCAAAGCATTAAGAGAGACTTTGGCAGACTTTGAATCTTTCTTATCGCAGATTGTCGAGCCAACCGATGAAGAACAGGATTCCTGCCCCTACTGTCATCAAGTGAGGAGGCAGGTCCCACAAATTAATTTTTCCTCAGATAACGTGCAGGTAAAGATTATAAAGCATAATTGGCCTTTATATTTCACCGGATATGTCGGATCCACAAAGGTGGACAGCATTTTAATTGATCTGGGGTCTGCATTAAGCGTCATTCCCAGAAGGTTGTTGCAACTATTGGAAATTTCTCCCCATCGCCTGACACCAACAAATACTACGATATACGGGTTTAACGCCAATGATAGTTATCCCCTCGGGAAGATCCAACTTCGATGCCAAATTGAAAATTTGAGGACGGAAGTTACGTGCTACGTTATTGACGCAGACAAGTCTTATAACATTTTACTGGGGCGAGCATAGATCCACGCCTATATGATAGTCCCATCAACTCTCCACCAATGTATGAAATATTGTGATGAATAAGGAGAAATCCGGATACTAGTTGCAGATAGGCAACCATTCAAAGGGCTGGAAAGTTACTTCACCGACACTATGCTCTACAAACCGGCCCATGAGGTCCCCTATGACAACCACAAAGAGCCTCAAGAACCCGACGACAGCGGTAACAAGGCAAACACTTAATACGAAGAGGATGATGGGGGTGACTTTGAAATAAACTCATATAAATTTTAATGTGAATCTTGATAATAATGTAACTAATGTAGCAGAGGATGAGTGGATTATTAATGAAAATAGAAAATTAGTCTACGAGCCTACTGTTGCTACAGAGTCTGAACCTCTTGTACTTCCACCGAGGTGGATGGCCTCTTCGAACTTGAAGTTCTAGCGGCATATCATTTGCCAATCAGGTCATCCATCCTCTCTCAGTCTAAAATAACGAAGAGACGAAATCACTTCTTTGAAGTACCTTCATGACAAGTGTCTCTAAAGCCAATTGTTTTCGGCAAAGTGATCGCGTCACCTAACCGAAGACAAAGTAGTGAAAGTGATGAACAAACATCACCCAATTTTACTTATACGAGTAAAATTCTCGATGGATGATGGAAAAGATGGGTTATAATTTTACCCAAAACTAGGATTAAACTTTGGGAAAGGGTGACAAAATCTCATACTCTCGTTTAAACCGAAAGGGATGAGCCTAGATTATTATCAGAAAACTCGAAGGGGGTTAGGCTATGTTTCCACTCCTCCCTCACCGCCATACAAATACTAAGAGAGCTCCTCGGCCGATGAGATTTATATCCGTTTGATCATGATTCGGATCTAAGTACTAGTGCCTGGTTTCAATCTCTAACAGCAAATATGGTTTCAACTGCACCAGAAAGCGATGAGAAACCAATTGATATTCAAGATGATTTATGTGCTAAACACATGGATACTCTCTGGGATGTCCATTTTGAACAGCGCGACCCGCCAAAGAGGATGAGCTAGTACAAGTTAACATGGGAACGAATGAGAATCTGAAGCCCATTGTCATAAACGACACACTAACTCTCTTAGAAAAGGAAGAACTTATATCCCTTATTAAGGAATATATAGACGTGTTCGCATGGAGCTATGAAGATATGCCCGGGCTTGATCCTCAGATTGTCACGCACCGGTTAAATATTAAAGAAGACGCCAAGCCAGTTAAACAATAGCAAAGGCGTTTTCGATCGGAATTAATGGAGGTGATAGTTGCTGAGGTTAACAATCTCATAAAATAAGGATTTATTCGAGAAGAGCAATATCCTGATGGGTAGCCAATATAGTACCAGCTCATAAGAAGAACGGCAAAATCCGGATATGCATCGATTTTTGGGATCTGAACGCTGCATGCCCTAATGACGAGTTTCCACTCCCGATTACCGATGTAATGATCGACAACACCTGGAGTTACAAGAGAATGTTATTTATGGATGGCTTCTCAGGATATAATCAAATTAAAATGGACTCAGATAATAAAAAGCACACGGCCTTCAGAACGTCGTTGGGGGTGTACTATTATACAGTAATGCTCTTTGGGTTGAAGAATGCTGGTGCCACCTATCAACGCGCGATGAGCATTATATTTAAAGAACATCTGAGCAAAAACGGTAGAGTGTTACGTAGATGATTTGGCGGTCAAAATCTAAAACAAAGATGACCATCTTCAGGATTTGAGAACAGTCTTCAATCTTATGCGAAGACATCACTTGAAGATGAATCCTGCTAAGTCCTTTATAGGGGTGTCCAGTGAAAAATTCCTTGGATTCATAGTTACTTCAAAAGGAGTTTTCCTTGATCCCAAGAAAGCAAAAGCAATCTAGGACATGCCACCTCCCTGCAACCTTAAAAAATTGAGGGGGTTACAAGAAAAATTGGCTTATATCTGGTGCTTTATCTCTAATCTATTAGGATGATGCCAGCCATTCTCCAGACTTATAAAAAAGGGGGTTTCCTTCGTATGGGATGAAGCATGTCAACAAGCATTTGACGATCTTAAAGAATACCTTACGAAACCTCATGTCCTCATGGCACTTGTCCTTGGAAGACCGTTCCTTATATATGTAAGGGCTATGGATAACCCGTTAGGAGCGTTACTAGCTCAGTATAATGAGCAGGGTCATGAACATGCCCTCTATTACTTAAGCCGGACAATGATCAGAGCCGAGCATTGGTATACCTCAATTGAAAAAAAATATTTAGCCCTAGTGTTCGCCATCCAGAAAATGCGACACTATCTTTTAGGGCAAACAATTCATGCCATATCACGGGTCAATCCCCTGAAAATCCTGATGACAAAACCAGGATCTTTAAATGGCCGATTAGCAAAATGGGTGTTACTGCTATCACCATATGACATCCACTTTGTTCCTCAAAAAGCTATGAAGGGACAAACGATCGCCGACTTCCTTGCAGACCATCCAATTTGGTCCAAGTCTAAGTTATTAGGGGATATCTTGAAACAGACGTCATAAGTCAAGACGACTAGTAAAGAACAATCATGGCAGATGTTCTTTGATGGTACTGCAAAATGATCTGCTACAGGAGTGGGGGTGGTACTGATTTCCCTATATAAACACATATTGCCTAATGGTTACTCATTAACAGAGTCATGTACAAACAATGTGGCAGAATACAATGCGCTAATTATTAGTTTAAAAATGGCTCTACAACTGGGGGTGAACTATTTAGAGGCATATGGAGACTCTAAGCTCATCGTCAATTAGATAATGGGTGAGTATGAAGTCAAACATGAAGCCCTCATCCTCTATCATCAACTAGCTATTGAGTTGGCAGGATATTTTAAACAATTTTATATTCACCATATATCTCAAAATGAGAACATCTATGCGGATGCTCTTGCCGTGTTAGCTGCAACATTGGCAATCCTGCCAGGCGCAGCTAAAAGTATCACTATTGGGAGTAGAGAACTTCTCCATCCGGATATGATTTTCCAAACCAGGGAAGTGTGCCAAGTAGGTTTAACTCTGGAACCTCGTGATTGGCGATTTCCATTCGTGGATTATGCCTTACATAGGATACTGCCAGAGAATCCAAAGGAAGTCGCCTCAATAAAGAGGAAGGCCCAAAGATTTTATTATGATCCTACACTTCAAACTTTATATAGAAAGTCAAGTGACAGACTCCTATTGCACTGCATTTTAAAAGCAGAAGCTGATAAAGTGCTGAGAGAGATGCATGATGGAGTGTGTGGAGCCCATTAGCCCAGCCCAAAACTCGGGGACCGCATAAGAAGATTAGGATACTACTGGCCGAAAATGATTACCGATGCAATGACATACGCCAAATGGTGTTATGCATGTTAGGTACATGCCAATTTTATTCATCAACCCCCAGAATACTTGCACAATACTGTTGCTAGTTGGCCATTTGAAGCATGGGAAATAAATCGTGGGGCCAATAACTCCTCCGTCAACCAAAGGACATCGGTTCATACTTGCAATAAACGATTATTTTTTAAAATGGGCTGAAGTCGTGCACATGAGAGAGGTAAACACGATGGATGTAATTAAATTCATTAAATATTATGTCATATACCGTTTTGGTGTTCCCCGAAGAATCATTCATGATAACGGACCGCAGTTCATCAGCCTGGGGTTCTCATAATTCTGTGATAAGTTCAGAATCAAGGATATTGCTTCAACACTATATAACCCCGCGGCGAATGGATTAGCCGAAGCCTTTAATAAGACGATTATCAAGCTCCTTCGGAAGTTCGTCTCTTCCAACAAACGAGACTGGGATGAAAATCTAGGGGAGTGTTTGTGGGCTTATTGCACCACCGTCCGCACCCCAACAAAAACTACCCCTTTCTCCTTAGTATATGGAAGTGAGGCCGTCTTGCCTCTAGAAGTCCAGGTACCATCATTAAGAGTGGCATTATTCACAAAGATGACAGCAGAGGAACGCCATCAACAAAGATTACAAGAAATAGAAGCGCTGAAGAGAAGCATCTTCGGGCTCAGCAACAAATCAAGTTGTATCAAGCCCGAGTCTCGCAAGCATTCAACAAGAACATTAAACAAAGAACCTTTAAGTAAGGAGACTTGGTTCTGGCTATTAAAATGCCAATGATTCTGACCCATAAAACTAAGGGTAAATTTGAACCCAAGTGGGAAGGACCATTCATCCTGGAGATAGTATACTCTAGCGGAGCTTATCGTTTAATGAACCAAATGGTGATAGGATGATGATGCTAATTAACGGTAAATTTTTGAAAAAGTATTATGCATAAAAAAAATTACCGTCACATCTAGTTCATATCCCTTAGAGTATAACCATCCACATGTTCAAGTTGCGCATATGAGCACTTGAACTCCTCTACCAAAACTAAAGCATGTGCAATTAGGCGCCTCAGTCTAAGTCAATGATCCTAATCTGATCATTCTAGTGTATGCAATTAAATGCTTTCACCAAACTATTATCTTGCTCTATTGAAGAGCTTTTACTGTGGTCAGCAATTTTGACCCGGCCATTCTAGTATCAGCAATCTAAGTTACGCAGATAAGCCTTGGATTGTTTTATCAAAACTATGAACTACTTATGTCATTATTTGTTGTGCAAGAAAAAATTGTAGCCAACAGATAAAAGAATCATCTTTATTCATGAATTAAAAGAATAAAGTTACATAAAAGAATACAAAGGAATTGTTGAGTTCCTTTTTATTACAAAAGAATAAACAAATATGTGTAAGAAAGTAGGGGAGTTAAGGCTCCCCGAAAAGCTTCAACTTATTTGTCGTCTCATCAATAACTCGACAACGGGTTTCTTCCACTGAGTGTTGAGCCTGCCTGCGTAAATCATCATCATTTATAGCAAGTTGCTGGGCCAACCGCTGACGAGATTCTTCGATAGAACGACTCCTCATCATGCCTTCCTGCTCGAGCTATCCCTGTTGAAGGATCAACTCTTCTCATTTCTTTACGGATTCTCCTAGCCGAGACTAGCTGGCCTCTAAAATAGCCTGAGCTTTAGCGATAGTCTCCCTGGCTCTGAGGACGGCTGCTTGGCTCCCTTCGATTTCAAAATCTACTATCTCTAGCTCCCTGAGGACTGACTCCCGGCTGACTCGTAGCTCCGCCAACTCCCGAGACCACTCTTCTTCTTGGCGCCTTAGCTCCTCTTGACGGGCCGTCATCTCTACTCATAGTCACGCTAGTTCAATCTCGGTGATCGCTTCCACATCCACTTGGCGAACTAAGTTCAGCGTCTGCACCTGCTCTTCCAAGGCTTCTAAGTGGGTTCGGTAAGGAGCTGCTCGGTCACGTCCTCCGATCCTTTCAATATTGTCCAGATAACTAGATAACATTGGGCATCCAAGCTCGAGGAAGTCCCTTCCATCCAGGATCATCCCAATACATCTCCTTAGTAGCTGCATAAAATCATTGACACTGTGATTGAAGAACTCCTCAAGAGAATCAGCAGTGTCTAAGTTCAGAGCAGGCAGTACCAAAGAAGAGGAGGAGTGACTTCCGTGAAAGTAAAGGGAGAAGAAGCTCATCCTTGTACTAGATTCATGACATGCGGGGCCAGTAAAGCCAATAAGGATTTGGCAGAACTGGGGACCTGAGGTGAAGTATCACTGGTACTAGTCATTCGAGCAGCCTCGCCAATAGGGGTAGATGATGGAGTGTCTCCGCCTGAAGCCCCTTCTGTAGTAGAAGTAGCCTCAAAGGAGAACTTTAGGTTGTCTTCATCCCCCGTTGGCAGGCGAGTTGGAGCAGGAGGGGCCACTGGCATTTCAACAGCCACAATTGTTGATGGCATTACTACTGCTGCCTGAGGGGCCAAGGGTACACCAACGACAACCGGGAAAGTATCTTCAGAAGAGATAGTCAGTATCGGTGATGGTAGGCTCGGAGATGGAGAGGCAGCTCTTCGCATGGCAGCAACAACGTCTGTCCTTTCATCACTCCCTAATTCGTCAATCGGAGGAGTTGATGAAGGAACAGAACGTGGAGCCGGTGTGAAGTAGTCTGCATCGAATCCGTCTACAGAACTACCCAGTCCGCCCACCGAGCCAGTAGTGCCAGAGTAATCGACCGGCTCCTCGAACTCCACCCTGGTAGTTGAGTACATAGGCGAGTGAAGCTGACTACCTGGATCTTAGAAAGAAAACAGGGAGTATCATATATATATATATATATATATATATATATATATATATATATATATATATATATATATATATATATATATATATATATATATATATATATATATATATATATATATATATATATATATATATATATATATATATATATATATATATATATATATATATATATATATATATATATATATATATATATATATATATATATTTATATATATATATATATATATTTATATATATATATATATATTTATATATTTATATATATATATATAAGAAAAAGAAAAGAAAAGTTAGAATATAAAATTAAAAGAGTAGAACCATACCAGTGGATACAAGTCATGTGGTTGGACTTGAAGGAGGAACTGTGGTCGTCTCTAGGACCACACCCGTCTCGCTACCTATAGGTTGTGTTGTAGTGCGCTTGGAAAATTCTGTGGTTGGCAGAATTGGAGCTTCGGTGGCACTAGGGGCTTCAACGGGCCTGCTCTCCTCTTCTGATGTTGACGGCAGAGTTGCAGCATCGGCAGAGTTGAGGTAAGCAGATCCGTAGCAAACTAGACTGCCGCCTCGTGGGGGATTACCAGCGTTTCCGCAGCTAGCTTCTTCTTCTTGTAGGCTGGCTCACCTCTAGTAGACCCTCGGTGCTTAACGGTTGGACTCCATAAATGGGTGACGACAGGTTGGGGAGCACCGCCAACATCAGCATCATCACCACCATCATCATCGCCACCATCAGAATCGCCTCCACCTGATGGATCAGCCGCCGTACCGAGAAATTCATCAATCCCCTTTACTCGAACCCTCTTTGCACCTTTGCGGCAAGAATAGAAGGCCTCTATCTCCTTGTAATAGCTATGGTTGATAAAGAAATTAGGTACATCAGTGTTGGCAACGCTGTACCATGTGCAGAAGCTCAACGTCATGCTCAACTCCGGCGATTTCTGGGGTAGCGCAAAATCAGCCCCGGTTCCTCCACCTACGAAGTGAAACTAGCCTCGCGCTCCCACGTACAGGTTGCCCTCGTACACCAGTCCCCTGTTCGGATTCCCTATAAAGAGCTATGAATAGCCGAATTGATGAGCAAATCGGCTAGGGATATATGACTCTATATAGAACATGGTATCTTGCCTGTACACCAAGTGCCTGGGACGGATGTTCAACAATCACCAAAAAGCCCCCGAAGATAAATTGGTGAAGTTATCTGCTCCCAAAATATCTTTAAATCTTAATCCATACTCTCCTCCAGGGAAGTCTGGGAAGCAGCGGAAGATTTCGTAGTTCTGATGGTGGTGGAGCGTTTTGCGGATTATCGATATATAGTTGCTCTTCCATGAAGAACATTCATACTTCTCCACGAGGAACGGCTTGTCAATTGGACAGTAATCCGCAGCACTCATCAGCGATGGGCAGTGCATGACTAGCCATGCCATTAAATATGTGTAGGGCATCTCCACCCTAGGGTTCGGTGTCTTCACCGTAGCAGTTTCTTTCGCTGATTTTCCCTTTGTATTTTTGCCCTTGTTCTTTTCTGCTGGAACAAAGCTGTTGAAGAGGGCTCGAAGTCCACTCTAGAGGGTTCTAACCATTGCTTGCAAGAGCCCGAACGATCGTCCATAAGCCAGTAAGACGGCAGGATAGACAATGTTCTTCGCAATGGCCCCCTTGGGCAATGAAGGAATGATACACTTCTTCAGCCACAGCATCAAGAAGCCGCAAGCTGACTCCTATCTAAAATAGGGAATTGTGCTTGATAATGGAAGCATTGGAAGACTATGTCCAGGCTGAATCCCCCTTCATTGGACTCAGTGGTGTAAGTGGTGGCTTCCAACTTAGAGATACGCTCATTTATCTCTTCGACGCTAACGTGTTTACGCCTGCGAACCATGGGGAGAGTCTCTTTTAAATTAATAAAGAGATAGTCTGCCCACTTCTTGTTGCCGATTCCCTGGTTCCTTACCCCAGCCAGGTCAGCACAAATGTAGTAATGACACATCATCTCCCAATATGTTTGGTAGATGTGTTCATCCCTCGCCTTCAGCATATTCAGCTCCTCGGCGGTAGGTATATATTCCTCATAGAGAACTTTGCCCATAGATAGGCCCGACACCTCATACATCTCTTAGAGAGCAAATCCCAGCTCACCCACTGGTGTGAAGAAGGTGCTGGTTTCAGGATTATATATCTCCAGAAGGCTGAATAGATGGTATGAACTTTGGGGCAAGCCAAACTGGACGTTCCTGATGGCTTTGTATAAGCCAATCTCGTTCAGAGTCTACTCATGGATATCCAGCACATGTTTGACAAGCCGGAACCACCACATGTTTCCTGAGGAGTGAATCCATCCAGGCATCCTGAAGTCCTTGGCAGGGTACTGTCCACCCTTGTCCATGAATTCGCTCAAAAAGGTCTTGGCTCGAGTTGGGACTTCACCAACCGGGTACTCCTTGGTGACCCTGCCCGGAAGAAGCCCAGTGACACATCTGGGGGGACCACCTTGAAAGGCCCCATTTGTGCCGAATTTTCCAGTCACAACTCCGTCATATTCCCGAGTTAGCTCCCAATCTAACTCGCGACGGGAGGACAACCTCTGTAGATATACCAGAGAATAGTTGTGTTTTATGTCAGGAAGGAACATTAGTAAGTCGTCGGTCTGATAGAGCTATTTACTCTCTTCCTCAAATATAATCTCGTTCAAATGCTCCATTGCATCTCCAAAGAGGAACGCAGGCTTCTCTAATGCCTCTCGGTTAATCACCTCAAAAGGAGTATCGGTGATAATCTCTCTGGCGGTCACAGAACTGTATCTTATCAGCTTCTCTCTATGCTCTCTTAGACCTGGCTTGAAGGCAGGAAGGTCAGTTGTGAAGCAAAACTGGGTTGCTAGGTCTGCACCCGTAGCAAACTCGAAGTGATGCCTGCGGGAGACAGGATCCACTGAATAGCCAACTACAAAAAAAGAATTAGAGTTAGAAAATTTTTTGAAAAAACCAGAAAAATCTCCTAAGAGTAGAAACGCAGAGCTAAAAATAACTTCGTGCGAGGCTAAGACTATAGCTTCGCGTTCTGCTAAAATGCGAAAAACGCGAAGCTAAGGGAATAACTTTGCGTTCAGCTAAAAAACGCGAAACTAAGGGAATAACTTCGCGTTCACAAACGCGAAGTTAAATCTGTAACCTCGCATAGGAAACGTGATGGTTAAAAAAAATAATTTCGCGTACAAAATGCGAAGATAATGCGATAGTTTTGCATAGAAGAAGACCAGAGGTCTCTTCTTCTCCAAACCATTCGGCCGGAGTACGGCGATTTCACCGGTGAAATAGATGATTGGCCGGTCAAAACCGAGCAAAATCACTCTAAGATCGTCCTAAAAGGCCCAAAAGTTGGGTTTTTTTACCTCCAATTGGCACAGCAAAGGCCGCTCCGCCACTGTGGCTGCTGTTGTGGCCACTGCCGCTGCTAATAGTGCCTGCGCCGACAGTGAAGAGGCGCGCGAGGTCGTGCTCCTCTTGAGTGCCATTGATCTTGAAGAAATCGACGAAAAGTTGAGGGAAAATGGATGAAAAATCGCTCGGTCGCCTGAGTCGCATGGTCGCTGGAGAATTCTGATCTCTTGAAAAAAATTTTCGAATGGAGTGAAGAAGAAGAAGAAGAGTTAAGACTCTATTTAAATGAAAAAGCCCCCCCTTGGTATTCGCTGCGAAAATCGGAGCAATTGCTGAGCAAAATGCGAGGCTATTAGCTTCGCGTAAGCATACAAAACACGAAAATAACTTGGTGTTTTAACTCCACGTTCAAGTTTGAAAATCCAAAGTATTTCAAAATTTACTAAATTCTAAACCATTTTGAAAACTTTGGAGGGGGTTCTGTTGGTAGTGAAAATTTCTAAGCAAAAAGAGTTTTCCACTCAGAAGGCGAGTTAAACTGAGTTCCGCATTTGGCTATTTAGTCTCGCATTTGAGTAAAATGCGGAGCTAATAAATAGCTCCCCATTCTGATTTTCTAGCTCCTTATTTTGACGCGTTAGCTCCGCGTGAGCAGATAATCAGAATACTAAATTGATTGTGATTGAGATTTGGGCTTATCCACTACCCAAAATTAGTCCAATCAGAACTTCAAATCGAGAGATTTAAATCAAAATTAAAATATTTGATTAGAATCCTTGATGAACACAACTAACTTCCTATTTTATTTAATTGGAAACTCTCATATTGACCCAAAACTATAAATACCCCTTGAGGAAGCCTTTGGGGATCTTTTTGGGAGCATTGAAGAAGTTCAAATTATGCGTGAGAGCCTTGAACGAATCAAGACCAGAGAAAGATCAAGAAGTTGGCCGTCATCTTCATCAAGCAAGAAGACTATCGACGTCAAATTGTCCAAAGGAGCTATTCAATAGATCTCATCGCTACGAGAACCCACTTTTCATTGTAAAAAAGAGAGATAAGTTAAAAATCCTCTCGTTTGTTTTTTTTTTTGTTCACTTTTATTGTAATTAAGTTATTCCAACGGAAGGAGGCAACAGTTTTGCTACGAACATCAATGCCTACAGAATACCATGAACCTAACATCGATCAATATGTCCAAAACAATGTGTACATACGATCATTTCATACTGGAGAGACCAGCAGGCCAGACAAAGGAAAAAAAATAATTGAAGCGAGCTGCATAAATCAAGATGACAACAGGTGTTGCTCAACAATTTACATATAACAAACACATACACACATATATGTGCATACATACATAATTATATATATATATATATATATATATATATATATATATATATATATATATATATATATATATATATATATGTATGTATATGTACATACATACATGCATACATACATATACATACATATCTACATACATACACACGTGCGCGCGTGCACACACACACATATATACATGAAATGTTCCTCTATCCGATTTCAGATTTTAATATTGGATAGATGGATGAGATGGAATATAATTACGTCAATGCCACAAATGATGATAACAGAGATTTCAATATATATCTTAACAAAGATATACATATATCATGTTTTCAATATGGTACGAATCACAATTGCTATAACTTCTTATTTCAACTAGAAAGTGTTAAGTATATTTTTTTTAACAAATATAATTCCAA
>JAYEPQ010000010.1:35195669-35218169 GCA_036321105.1 Dracaena cambodiana | reverse complement strand
ATATCTTGGGTTATGAAATATCCTCGTAGGCATCAAGGTAGATCCAAGGAAGATAGAAGTAATCACCAGTTGACCGACATCTCACATAATTCATAATGTTAAAAGCATTCATTATTTAGTCTCTTTTAAAGCATTTTAATTCAATCATAGTATCTGTAACTGATTGTCTAAAGGTGGTTCTTTTCAATGGACTAAGGAAGCTCAAGAATTTTTTGAGAATCTCTAGGGACTAATAACTACACCTATCCTTGCATTGATGGATTTGAAAGAAAAGAAAATGAAAATTGAGGTTGATTATGATACCTCAAATGTGGCATTGGAGCAATGCTTAGCCTAGGAGACTATCCCATTGTTTTCTTTGATGCAAAATATGGAGATGGAAGGAAGAACAAAACATATGAAAAAGAGTTCTATGTTATTATTGAAACTTTTCATTTTTGGAGGCACCATCTTGTGAGCAAGCAATACATTCTCTACTCCAATCGTGAAGCCTCATGATTTCTCAGTAGTCAATGTAAGCTTAGTGAAAGAATTGCCAAATGGATAGAATTTCTCAATACTCTTACTTTTACTATCCATAATAAATCAGGAAAACTTAATTAAGTTGTTGATACTTTAAGTTGAAGACATATTTTGTCTCAACTTGGAGATTAAAGTTATTGGTTTTGATTTTATCAAAGACCTCGACTCTAATGATAATCACTTTGGTAAAATTTACTCTCGATGTTGTGAAGTTGCTTTGAACGTTATCACATCCAAGAAGTCTACTTTTCCAAAGGTAAACAATTATGTACGCTAGGATGTTCACTTCAACAAGCTATATCAAAGAAGCTCATGAATTAGGATTTGCAGGATATTTTGGTCGAGACAAAATTCTTATACTTATTAAAGAAAAATTTTTCTGGCCAAAAATGACAAAATATGTCGAGCGACTTGTTAAACAATATTGAACATGTCATATTGTAAAGGGTTGAGCTTAAAATACAGGTCTTTATACACCATTACCAGTGCCTCAAGCTCCATGAGGATGTCACCCTTGATTTTGTGCTTGGTCTTCCTCGATCTCAAAGAGGCAAGGATTGGGTCATGGTGGTTGTTGATTGATTTTCTAAATTGGAACATTTTGTACCAGGACTTATGATGCGTCAAAGAGTTTTTTATCTTTATTTACAAGAGATTGTCAAGCTTCATGAGATTCCTAAAATATTCACTTCTGACAAAAATTCCACATTTTTTAGGCTCTTTAGGTAAAATTAAGTACCAAACTTTAATTTACCTCTTCACATCATTTCAAACTAATAGTCAAACTGAAGTGGTGAATAGAAATCTTGGTAATCTCATTCGAAGTTACATAAGGAATAACAAAATGCAATGAGACATAATTCTTCCTCAAGCTGAATTTTCTTACAACCACTCTACTAGTACTACTATGGGTGTTAGTTTATTTATAGTTGTTTATGGGACTAGTCCACTCGATCTAATACCTATTCATATTACTAATCGATTTAAGCAAGAGCTAAGGGCATAAAAAATGCATGCAAAGGTTCAAGCCAATATTCAGAAAAGTAACCAAAAGTACAAGGAAAAGGCTGACAGGTATAGATATCAAATTTCTTTCAAGGAAAGTGATCTTGTATGGTTCATCTTTGCAAAGCACTTTCCTCCTTGGCATTATGGCAAGCTCCAGAATCTAGCCGATGGTTATTTTCGAGAAAGGATTGGAGAAAATACTTATCAAGTTGATTTGCCTAGTGACTAAGATATTTTGGTAATATTTAATGTTTCCGACCTTATCCCGTATCATTCAGCAGATATGGATAACTCGAGGATGACTTGAACTTTAACTGGTAGAGAATGATATAGATGCATGCATGCTCTAAATTAAAATTCTTGGAAAGTGTATAGGTCTTTTTAGATTATTGTATTATCTAGTATTATATAGAGGACTCCTAATAAATTATAATAATTTTTAGATTATTTTGTTATATAAAATTATGTGGAAGACTCCTATTAACTTGTAATGACTCCTACCATTTTGAGTCATCATTTATATCTTTAGAATTTATATATAGAGGTGAACTCTATATATTGTGCATCAAATCTTATGAATGAAAAATATTTTCTATTTACAAGAATCTCTGCTTATTTATCTCTACTTTCTAATAGAATTTGTTTGATCCAAGTGGTATCTAAAACATATATAGTACATATATAGGTAGTTACAATGTACATCCCTGATATATAACAAGATATGTTTAGTCCTTGCCCTCAATAATCTTTTTTTCCTCTATTTTTTCTTTAAACTGGTCACTTGCCCAGTGATCCTTATGGATGCAGCCAAGGACATTTGTAGGGCCTTTTTGTCTCACCGGTTGTTAGTATATAAAAATACATTTGTATGGCCTTTTTGTTTCACCGGTTGTTAGCATATAAAAATACTGGTGCATATCAAGGTGAAAGCCAACTAAGGCGGAAGCGTAAAAGTCTAAATATGGATAGTTGCTGTCTATTTACTAAGCACACCCATCTTAAAAACTTAATAATATTTATAATTTTATCAATTATGTAATAGAAAAAAATGGCTCTCCTATACAAACAACACTTCTTTAAATAACAAATTTTCTTCTTAGATTTTCAACGTTCAAACCCATCTTTTTTTCTTTTCTTTTATTTTTTTTTTATTTTTTAGATCAATGAGGGGAAAAGCCAGAGATGGGCTGTTGGTGAGAGAACTGTGAGAGAGGTCCGGTGAGTTGAGAAAGGTTGCCGAGAGAGCTCAAGATGGGCCCGAAGAGGCCGAGGTTTGAGAGGCGGAGCTTGATGACTTTACTTGAGTCGTTGCAATAGACTCCGGCCCAATTGCAGCAACATCTTGTTGAAGACTCTTTCTTTAAGTGCTTCTGTATGATGGTCAGGGCATACAGAGAGAGAGAGGGAATATATATATATATATATATATGAGGAAACAGGAAAAACTATATCAATGATGTTTAGGTGGACAATAGCATATTTGTATGTGGAGGAGTTTTTTGGAAAAAATCATTAGGTGGAGGGGTTTTTTTAAAAACATTCCATATAGTCAATCTACATGTAAGCATGTTATTTGTCCACCTAATAGGAGGGAGATGACATAATTTTTTCCGTTTTTCTCTATAGATATATATATATAGAGAGGGAGGTATATATATATATGTGATTGGGAAAGGAGAAGAGTTGGAAATGGATGTGTAGATAGGAAAGTTGAAAAGGTAAAAATGAAATAATAGGAGGTACACTTGGTAAATTAGTTTCCATAATTGGATTACAATTTAAATTATTCATCTCTAAATCAGTTAAAAAAAATCCGCTCAGTTGAAGATTCGTTTTGATAGAAGGAAATTTAATCTAATATGGTTAAAAAAGCTAATTCTCGTGATTCTATCTTCAACGAAGAAACCGCTAAGTTCAAATCCAACGACTCTAATTCTCAACAACTGAAAACAAGTATATATATACTCCTCTTTTCAAAGGAGAGGGGTCACATCATTGATATAAGTATCCTATGATTAGATCAATGATTGGAGAGAGAGTTGTAACCTAGTTCTCAATACATTTAAGCAAAAAGGGAAAGCCGGTCTTTCTTCTCGGGACATAGGCTTTTCTAATCGAACCACGTAAACCCCTTGCATATGCTCTATGCATCATATTTTTCACGAATCATCTTGTTTATCATAATAGGATGATTTTTAGCATCAAAATTGACTTTGTCTGTGAAAAATATTATAATAATACATGCCAAACATGCATTCTAAGACACAAGGAAGCCGACAACCATTCCAACATGCGGAAGATGGAGGACTACAATCACGTCCCATACATCCATCGACCCCAAAATGCCCTGATAACTCAAATAAAGTTCCAACAACTCGCCAACCAAATCGCTATGATTGCCATTGTGTCGATGGACTAGCTCATCGTACCCGATCAACTTGGGCTCAAAGTGTCCCCAAGGAAACATTAAATACATCTAATTGAGTACCTAGGGAGAGAGTCACCACCTCAAAACACTAATTGTATGCTTGGGAGTTTTGTTTTGGAGTGTTTTGCGGTGTTTTGGACACTTGCTTGTGAGTTCTTGGACAAATATCTTGTAGCATTCTAGAACATTTCAAATTGAAGTGTTTTAGAACACCTTAAATTGGGGTGTCTTAGAGTATTATAAATTACTTATTCAAAAATACTCCCATTTTTCCTTGTTCCAATCTCTCCCATATACTTCTGTTTTCCTAATTAAGTATATTTATCTTTTTACATATTTATGAAATCCACGATAGCTCATGAGAAATCTAAACTCCCAAGTGTAGACTTGAACTCTCCAAAATCCATGATCACATACCACCAAAATACTCCAAAGTACGCATTTTAAATTACCTAGAAACACTTTTATTTTACATCCAAGCACAACATAAACAGAGAAAACATGAAATGGTAAACTAAAAGCAAGGCAATAATGATAAATATTCTTCACTCCGAAGGTAGAGGGAAAGCAGTCACTGCGAGGACTAGGACTCCGATCTTGAGGATCATGAGCCCCTCTGTAGGTGAATATTATAGGAGATGTTCAAATTCAACCTTTCCATTCTTTGAAAAAGATATGATGGCACTAAAAATCCTTATGATCACATCAGCACTTATCGTGCCACAATGCATCTTCAAAGAGCACCAGATGATATCATGTATCGAATCTCTTCCATGACTTTAGAGAAGGAGACGAGAAGCTGATACATTAACTTCCTCTCTAGATCAGTTATCTCCTTCCGTTAACTTCGTCTTGAGTTCACTTAACAATTTTGAGTGTATAAAAGTAGCAAGGAAGTGTTATCTCCCTCCCTAAAATTGAACAAGGGGTGGGTGAGACATTGAGAAATATTTGAAATGATATATTGAGGCTAAGCTCCAAGCAGAAAAATATTCCTCAAATATCACCATGTCCACCATCATGAATGGTAGTAACACATGGATTTGAGGAAACTGATCGACAAGCAAAAGCAAGCCACCTTCACTGGGCTTCTTGAATAGTATGACAAGTATATTGGTCAAGAAGAGCTTGGGATGGTCTTTAAAGACCGTGACTCTAGGAGTTTGAGGGAGTCTATCAACAAGAAAAAGGATGAGAAGTGAAGGAAAGTACAAGATAAAAATTAGAGCCCAACATGGCATTCGGTGATTTCTGCCCCAATGGGCATTGAGGTGATTATTGTCCTAATGGGAGTCAACGTGGTTGTTGCCCCCAATGTATCTACACACACATACATATAAACGGGGGCTAAAATGTCACTATAGTCAAGTACAACCAGAAAAGCATATTTTTTTTTTAAGATCTAAAGCATTCATCTTAATCACCACCTCTTAGGGTTCATACATGTCTAAACCTATGAGCACATAATGAGATTTGACTTTTGATCACACAGATACAAAATTAACGGTTTCTTATAAAAGTAATATTTGATTATTGTACAAAGCGTAGGCCTAGATCAGTACAACTTCATATGGACCTGATCCTAAATATATTTTTATCGATATTGCCTATGCTTATGCTTATATCAAATGCTTGTATATGTTCCATCATGAAAGATCCTTCCTTCTTCACTTCATTATCAATTTTTTTTATAGATGGAGCATAAAACGGAACATTATATGAATTGACCACCTCTTCTTCAATGAAATCCTGCAAATTTGTTAAATTTATATTAAAATGTCTCAAAAGAAATGCTAAACTCAAGTACAATAAAAGAATTCTTTCAATTCGTGTGCATATATTATACCATCGTAAAATGAGAATATTCAAGGATGCAAACAATTTAAGAATAAACTGAAAAGTTCATGAAAATAAAATTATTTTTACTAATTTGATAGACCAAGATAGCAAATGATTGAGCTAACAATTCCCGTAAAATCATCTTAGGTCCATCAAATTCATCAGTATTTCTACCGGACAAAGCAAGTGCTATTCTCCCTCCGTTGGGGAGCTCCTTTGATCTCCACTCAAGAAATAAGCTGAAATCTGTCGGAAACTTCTCAAGGTAAGATTTCACAGCTGATGTAGGACTTTTGTGTGAGATATACGCTTGTCATTTGTTTATTGCTTTGCTTTGTTCATCGTAAAGTCCTAGAGATATCTATAGAAAATTATCATACTTATGAAGTGCATGCCCAATTTCGTAAACTATTTGACGCTCCAATTTGAAGCAAAACTTGGATTCTAAATTTTGATTCAAGTTACAAAGCTAAATTTTATCCCGTTTCCAAAACACTAGAGAGAGAGAGAGAGAGAAACCTGTCATTTTATAATATCATGAACTCTCATAATTTGGCTCCGAAATCTGCACTACGAAACGACTAAACAATACCAGAATGTCGTGTACCTGTGAGACCAATGCAGGCTATATGATGAACTAACAAAATTCGAACTATTGTTTGGAAATAGCCTCCCATAAAAACTTCCAGGAACTCAAGCATAAATGTTGATGGAGTACCAATCTCGCCTTCCCTATTACAATCCTTGATCTTCTTAACGAACTCCTACATGTTCTCAGACATGGTGTTGAAGTCCATACTGTTGAGATGAAGGAGTACGCTAGCTATATATCTTTTACACTTGGAGTCCATCTATAAATTGGTTTCTTTTACTCTTGGAGCCCATCTATTAATGGGTATGACTCAAGAAAGTAAAACCTAAAAGAAGTCCGTTTAGTATCATTTGACAAAAAAAAACTTTTCCCTTCTAGAACAAGATATTGGACCTTCTTATATATCTAAAGGAAATATTTACGTGTCACTCAAGTCTAAATTAATGAGCTGTATAGAAACAAACAATTTAGAATTAGGGTTAAGATCCACAAATTAGATCTTAGAATAAAACAAATAAAACACAAAAAAAAAATGCAGGAAAGAGAGATTATGCCCGAAAATACTAAGATTTAACATGGCTCGGAGTAAGTCTTACTCTGTAGATGGCCAACCAATCAAGTCCTAACTATTTGATTATTGCTACAAAATTTATAAAATTTTAAATCACAAATTGAAACTCTCTCAAATATAGCTTTCATATCTCTCAAAAATTAATCACTTCCATGTTTCTAATGCAAAACTACCCATAATGTTATATTAACATCATGGCAACATTTAGCACTTCAAACCACCTTGATTCTTCTGATCCGCACATGCAATACAGACGTTGGATCTTTGCTGGAGTGCCAAGTTCACTAGGATCAATCATCTTCTTCTTTTTCTCTAGGATTTGTGTGGATGAAGGTAGCTATCTTTCTCCATCTTCCCTTATGTTTTATTATTGGTATTAGTTTGGTTGGCCTTGAATCCTATATAACCTACAAAACCTAGATCTAAATCATATAACCTAGTCAACCGGAACCAAATTCATATGCATAAAATATCATCAATATCATATTATTTGAGTGCAAAATTGTATGAATGTTTGATTTATATATGAAATAGTGTAATTTGCATTTGTAATCACACCTCTCAACCTAAATTTTGCTAGTCCCTACTTAAATTTTCATTCGTAAAATACTTTACATAAGAAAAAGAATAAATCTAACCAAAAAAGAAATAATTCATTTACATAAGAATTGCAGTTGCACTTATACATGTGCAAAAAGTTTTTAAATCCCTTAGTTATCCTAGTTGATAGGTGATATCTCGTGAAGCTTTCTAGTGATATTACTCACAAATATCAAGAATTGAAGGTCAAAGAATAAGATTAAAATAAAACAAGGATAAGTGAAAAATAAAAACTACGAAAATCTATATTTACGTGAGCAAAATAATAAATCTTTTTGATCCCTGTCATTGTATCGAGCTCCACCAAGTATCCAAATATATGAACTATTCTAGGTTTTCAATCATTGAGTTCGCTTTGGATTGGGCATCCCTAACACCTCTTTCATGCATCCTTTGATCCTATCGTGAATACTTTTAATCTTATATTATCTACTCCTATGCACTCAGATGACCATGTCACAACTCAACTCAACTTCAAATTTAGGAGTAGAATCATAAATTCCCTTATCCTTTTGAGACTTTTTTTTCTAGATATACACATTTACTGTTCATGTGCACATCAATGCTTTCCAAGGCACAAATATCCAATTACTAGTTTCACATTTGTATGAATGGTCTATAAATACCGTTCATGTGAACATGCTTCATGAGGCACACACACCCAACTACTTTATATTTATTTTATTTAATAATTATTTAGGGGGGATTCTTGAATTGACATGCTGCTCACCTTTTTTATTCTTTATTTAAAAGGACTATAAAGGTTTCCATAAAGATTTTCCATCCTTATTAGCTTGACAACTCATTGTGTCCGTGAGTGTGGTGAATATATGTTTCTAATGTATGGTATCAAAGTATTTTATTGTCGGATTTTAGTTTTCAATTAAAGATAATTAAGAAATACCTATCATCTGAGTTTCATCCTAAGCTATTAACCTAAAATCATTTACATTCATAGTTTTTGTTTCACTCTACATTGAGATGTTTTATTTCATTATTGTATACATATTCATATACATTGAGATGTTTTATTTTATTATTACCATAATACTATACATATATTACACTAATACTAACCTACGTGTATCATGTCCACCCCCAACCTAAACTATGCAACATCCTTAATGCAAATAAAATATGTAATGAACCAAAAAAGAACATGTTAAAAATAAAAGGAGAGTGGGGTAGAATACACATGGATCAGTTATCATCTTCACCACTATCATCGATTACTGATGTGTCCACTGCCTTACTTTTCCATTTATCTTTGGCTTTGTCTGCATCAGAGTCTATTGAGATAGTTTACCTGGTATTGTATTTTTGCCTTATATAACAATTTGATCTCTTGTAAAGTGCCTCTACATATGGTTGATGAGCTTCATTTAGCACTCATGGGATTGCTCTATGCAATGGTTGTGTTATTCTAGGCGCTCTTGTCATTACTCCATTTGGGTTAGTCATAAGGAGATGTTAGAGCTAAGCTCAGCCAAAGATCTATGATGGCTCTCCAACGTGATCTCTGATAGTGGGGGAAAATGTACTGTCGGCCCTACTTAACCTTATTTTTGTGCTTGTTTTTGAGCGGACTGGATTGTCAATGATGCTATAGTTGTCATCTCAATGAATTGCCTAGCTAGGTCGGATTCGAGCACTTGTTCAAGACCTGTGCTGAGGCTCTGTTGAACTGTGGATTTAGATAACGGTTCCATATGATATGGTAATATATCAGATGGTACTATAACTACTCTGCACTTGACATTGATGTGCACTATCAACATGGACAGAGTGAGTGCTGACTTCATCGATCGTGACTGTTTGAGGATATCCATGGCTTGAAACATGCAAAGGAGAACTACTAAGTGCATAATTTTGGCATCATCAAATGGACTCTCATACATGATCTATGTTAGCAGCATTGCATCCTTCCAATACACCTATCTAGATGTGGATGATGGTGCTAGGTTATATTTGCAGAATAGGAATATAAGGATTAGCTCTTCCATCAATAGCCTAGACATCATGAACCCCATGTTGGTAGGCTCACGCATTATCTCTAAAGGCTTATGAGTCTTACGCATTATCTCTAAAGGCTTATGAGTCTGTAGTTTTATAAGCCTAATGCAACCTGATTTGTATACTCCTAAGTACAAGAGATCAACTAGTAATACTCGGAAATCAACCCTAAATTGTTGACTCTAGGATATTTTACTATTATGTTGTGTAATACACTTATACTATAGGCTACTTAAAGAAAGTGGAGAATAATTGATTTGGTTGAGTAGTATCTAACTTAAAATTAATCAAAGAGATATATTGGCTTAAATGAGCTAATCCCCCAAGATCAAGTCACTGGATGATTATTATTAAAATTATCTTATTTTCATAAATCACGTTGTCTTAAATAACTAGAACATATTTCTTTAGAAGCATAATAATATAGAAAATAATAATATTGGTATTAGTTAATTTCTTAAATTAATACTTAGATGAATTTCAGAAATATTCCAAGCATGACCTATGGATGAGTGAACTAACTATTTATAGTTAAGTATATAGCATGCCTAAAGAGTCAAAGATATATCAAAAACCAAGCAGTAATTATATCAAGAAATAAACTATCAATGTCTCAAAAATATATACTTTTGCCCAAAAGAATAAATAGGAAAACTAATATCAATGTTATATAAAACAGTTAAGTACAGAAACAATTAGGTCAAAAATTACTTATGCATAGCAAAGTTATCAAATAAAAAAAGAAAATCTTTTATTATCAACTGTGAAAAAGTATATGAGCATAAATAAAACATCTCAGAACAATAAAAATTTTCTAAAATAATCTCTCTCTGTCTCTCAATAATCCTTTAACTTTGATACAATGGGTACTCATATGATTTAGTTACTTAAGACTAGAGTTCTATCTACTTAGAAATTCCTTTTTCCTATAAAATCTTACATATCACTGTATCTATCTATTGCATTGTCAGTAGTAGTTTCGTAGCTATTTCGATAGTGCTTCTTAGCCAAAGTTTACAATACAATTTTTGAGAGGGGCTATCAACAGTCACACCTAGGCTGTTGACAGTTCCCTAACATGTTAACTTCTAAGCTCTTGTACACACATGCATGCTTCTCATATCACTTCTTTGCATCCAAAACCCTACAAAAAAATATTGAGCACTATACTAAACCAGTAAGGCATTCAAGAGGACTAACACTGATCTATGTGTTTCTCATAACCTAACTCATTTTTGTATGATTCACGGTTGCACTTAGCATATGCAACATGCCATTAGAAACCTATGTTACCTAGTAGATAAGTTTTGTCTCGTAAGAGTTTCAAGTGATGTTACCCACAAACATCATTTTTGTTACCCACAACTATCAAGAAATGACATTTAAGGAAAGAAATAAAGCAAAAATAAGGATTAGTTTAAAATAAAGAAACTTAAAAAAAATATCTAAGAGAGATTAAATAACAAAATCTTTTTGTATTCTTCTCTTTCTGTCTCAAGTTTAACTAATATATATCCACAGGTACTTCAAATTTTTCAATCTAAAAGTTTTGCCTATATCAAGTATTCTTAGGATTTTATCATAATTTCTTTGATCTCATTATGAATTATCCTAACTTATGATTATGGTCATGAACATCCTGCTGATTTTGCTTGTTAAAGGGAGTCGTACAAAGAAAAAAAATTCTCTTTTCTTCATCGTCCCACTCATATACACTCTCGTGATCATGTAAATGAATTAATTTTGCTTCAAACTTTAGTCAAATTTTTATGAGCCCCTTCACCTATGTTTTTCTTTTCTCTTTTTTTTAAAATATTTATATATACAAATGCTTACCATTCATGTTAACATTTACGCTTCCTGAGGTACAAATGTCCAATTACTAAGCTTATGTTTATATTATCAGTCCATAAGTATCGTTCGTGTGAATATGTATGCTTCTTGAGGCATATGCACATACTTAACACATACTTCCATTTCATTATTTGCTTTTCCAAATGATCGTTGTCTTAATACCATATTCACCTTTCTTATTATTAATTTTTTAGATGATAAAATTTTACAAATAGTTCTCCCATCATTATTAGCTTGTAGAACTCATCGTGTTGGTGTTAAGAGTGTATGTTTGTTTATAATCTTAAGAATTAGACTATCTTACTACCAGATCTAAATTATCGACTAAAAATAAATAAGGAATACCTATCATATATGAGTGTTAGAGATATCAACCTAAAAACATGGTATTAGTATCAATGTATTAATATAACTTGTTACATTAAGAAATAAATTTTTTAAAATTTTTTATTATTATGAGTTTCTTAAAATGCAAGCATGGCTTTGGATGGGGTCTTGTAGTGTCATTTTTATTTTTATGATTTTTTTAGTGTTATTATACATAGTCTACGATTGAACTTATCCTAAGTGTATCATATTCCATCCTTCCAACTTAAATTGTGCAATGTTCTCAATGCATAAATATAAAAAATATTTACACCTAATATGTTAAAACATGGTAAAAGCATGAAAAAGTGGTCAGAATACACCTAGGATCGGTCGTCTACCTCCTCTTCCTCACTAGAACCCCAATGACTATCATTGTTGGCTTTGCCTTTGTCCTTATCCTTCCAAGGGGCATATTCGACATCTGCTAGGCATGAGTTCTCTCACCTAGTTTTCCCTCTACATCCTCAGGACGACATATTTAATGCCTATATGTCTGTAGAATGAGAAAAATTGAGCAGAATAAAATCTCACTTAAAGCTAATATCCTCGCGCGCTGCAAGGTTATCTACCTCGCGCAGATCAGAATAGAATCTCAATGAGATTCTAATTGAAATTTCCGTTTATACCATATCTGATTTAGATACAAAATCAAGAACAGATATATCAAATCATAGGATCAGATCTAATTAAAATAGAAAATCAAATATTTGATTGGATTATAATGAGATTTCATTTTCATCTACAAGGAAACTACATAACTAACTTGGGGCCTATAAATAGCCACACAAGAGGACTCAAAAAGGATCTTTTGGCAACTTGAGATATTGCATAAGAGCTCATCAAAAGTTTCTAACCAGCAGTGGGAAATGAGAGTCTAGCCCTAGTCTTCATCAAAATATCCGTCTTCATTGTCTTCTCAGCGTCAGATCATCAACGAGGGTCGAAGCAACCTCATAGCCACTTGAAGAATCCATGATTTAATAAAAAGAGAGGGATAAAACTATAAATCCCCTCCTTTTGTTTTCATTTCTTTTCTTTTTATTGTAATTGAGAAATCATTGTAATTAATCCAATGGCAATGAAAAAAATCAGATTCTACTGAAAACAAAAAGGTGAACACACATGGAGAAGTCTTCTACACTGAACAGGAGATAGTGGCCCAATATGATGCCAAAAAGATTAGAGAAATGATAGAGATGTTGGTCATTGAAGTTGACAAATAGAAGTATGAGGAGTAGCTATCCTCAGAATCAATGGCCCAATATGATGCCAAAAAGATCAGAGAAACGATAGAGATGTTGGTCATTGAAGTTGACAAACAGCAGTATGAGGAGTAGCTATCCTCAGAATTAACCAGCCCAGCCAAAATGTAACGTTATCGTCACGTGAGTACAAGGGTTATCGATCTGGAAGACAAGGAGATTCTCATTCATCAGGCACTACTTGGATCTTCATATTCCAATCCTATAAATTTGAATGACAAGGAGACTCCCATTCATCGAGGGCCACTTGGATTTTTAACTACTAGCTCATTAGAACAGGCCGCATCCCTCCCTATTATTAGTGAAATTGTTGCATTCGATGGCAAAGGACAACCAATTTCCGGCCAGAAAAGAACATAGATTCAGAATCGTAATCATAGAGCCCAAAGGAGAGCACTCAAAGCCCATATTCAACACAAGGCCAAGCCGCAGCGCGAGATCGTTTGGAAGCCCCATGAAGTTTCATTGATGGAAATGAACCATAATGCCAGGCTAAGTTTTAGCCTAGCGAGTCAATACGCAGGCTAAGCCTCGCATAGCATAGATGAACCAAAATGCCAAGCTAAATTTCAACCTAACATAAATGAATCAGTACGTGAGGCTAAATCTCAGTTTAATAAAATAGAATCAGTACATGAGGCTAGATCTCATCCTAGCATAAACGAACCAGAATGCCAAGCTAAGATTTAGCCTAGCGAGTCAGTATGCCAGGTTAAGTCTCAGCCTAGTGTGAATAACTAAGACTTTTAAACAAAGTTTTAGACCAGTGCAGAAGAATCAGTAAGAAAGCTAAGCTAGTGTGCAAAGCTATACCAGTATGCGAGGCTACCTAGAGCACAGAAGTGAATCAAAACATAAGGCTAACCATCAGCCTCATGTAGAAGACTTCAAACGCAAGGCTAATGTGCAATCTAGTGAAAAACACATAAAAATTGACACTGGATGCCAGGCTAACCATCAGCCCCACATATTTACTCATCGAGAAGCATGTGGTCCTTAGAGCTCCTCTAAACCTCACGCATGGGCTTGAAGATCCCAGAGGAGAGATGGGACTCACATAAAAATATGACTATTTCGATATCCTTCGATGAAATTCCTGATCTGGGAGAATACCTCACAAATAAAAGAAGAGTTACTCAATCCCACCCATCATGCTACTGTGAACAACTAATCACAACATTACTAGCTAATTGTCACTGTGAACCCCAAAGGCCAACTGTTTTCAGCCGCCTATGTGCTCCAGAACTTAGTAAGCTAAAAAGAAGGTGCATGCAATAACAAAAACAGAACTCTAACAATGACTCACTAACTGTCACCTCAAATATGGTAAATAAAGAGAAGAAACCCATTATGGAAGGGCACTTATCTGATACAGAGAGCAAAGAAGGTAACCATTATACATGCCTCAGAGCAAGTGTGCTGGCACCCCCTAAATTATAAAAGATTGGCAAGAGGTTTAGACGAAGAACATGAGGAGTACAATAACCACTCAGCTATAGCAACTCCATGCTCATAGAAATCTTATCGACAAGGTGGAGCAGTGGCCCACATTACAGATGGACCGGACCAAATGAAATTAACCATAGAATGGACATCCAAGAAAAGTTTATCCAAGAATAGCAGAAAAGTCTTGATGAACTCAGAATGATTCTTGTGAAGATTCTAGAGAATTTTAAAAAAGGCTCCAAAGACAGAACAAATGATTCTTCTTCGAAACCTTCATCAGGTAAAAATACGAAGGTTAAGCATATTGAAGGAAATGAAGAAGAATACCTCTCATAGTTGGGGAAGAAGGATTCAAAGTTGTCATTGACCCTCATGCAACAAAGATGGAAAAACTCCAGAACCAATTGGAAGCGTTAATACATAGAAAGACCTGTAAGAGATGGGGATTGCAAGACCCTACCTTATAGAGTGAGAGTCCGCCCCTTTTACTGAGAAGTATAAATCTTTGAAGTTAAAATTATATGATGGAAAGGGATCTCCTAACCAACATATGTACTACTTTCTATCTCAGACAGCTCACTTGATAGGTAATGGCCCTGTAATGATGAAAATATTCATGAGTACTCTAAGAGGACTTGCATACACATGGTTTATACAGTTGCCGCTAGGTACCATCAAAGCATGGTTTGATGTAGAAAGAGAATTATTGGACCATTTCTTCGAATACAACACTGATTACGATCTAAATCGTACACTCCAAAGTGTAAGAGATCGATAAGTAGTACAAGGTTAGTAACTTAAGATCGTTCTCTCGATAATCATTTTGTAATTGTGCAATACTAAGAATAAATTACGGAACTAAAAATAAAAGTAAAAATGAGATTTTTATTAACTAAAAACTAAAACTAAATATGAAATTTACTTTAATTAAAATTGTTGGTTATATGGATGTAACTCTCCATAGGATAATTTATTAGATATATTTATATATTTTTTTATCTTAGTTGCATAGATTATATAGTCTTCCTACAATTGAAAAATAAATTAATAAAGTTCAAAATATATAAAGTTGCAAAATTGATACTTTAAATAATTTTTCCTAGTTAATCTTATATGAATTTTGAGTTTATCTAAACATGCAATATGAATAAAAAAAATAAACGTTCAAAGTCTAAAAATACACCGTGCCTAAAGAATTTATGCCATATAAAAAATTAAGTAATAAATATATCATCAAACAATAAAACATGTAAGACTCAAAATCAAATCTAAATCCCTTCAAAAATAACAAAGAATCAAAGATATCAATTTCACATAAAATAATTAAAACCAATAAGTATAGAAAAATACATATCAATAAATCACCTAGGGTTTATTATTCCATCTAATCTAACTCAAGAATTTAACCACTCATACTCATCATAGCAGTGCATAAAGAGAAAAGAATTCTTTTGTTAACTTATATAAACGAGTACAAAAATTAAATTTTGAACAGTTTCAAAAACTCTCTTCTAAATATTCATCTATATTTCTCAAAATCTAAGTTACATGTTTATTTATAAACTTACAAAATCCTAATACGAATTCTATTTACAATGAAACTTTAAATTTCTCTCCAAAATCCCAAAAAAAGAGACTGTGGTCGCTCCCTTCAACAGTTGCACAGATCACCCCAGTATTGCCCCAATAGCATAGTCGCTTGTGTTGTACATAATCTAGAATGAAAGTGACCAATCTGGAGGTTACATTATTGATGCTGTGATGAGTATTGATTGCGATCTAAATCTTACACTCCCAAGTGTAGGAGATTAACAAGTAGTACGAGGTAGTAATCCAAGATTGTTCTCTCGACGATCGTTTTATGATTGTGTGATACTAGAATAAATTACGGAACTAAAAGAAAAAGTAAGGATCAAATTTTTATCAACTATAAACAAAAACTAAAAGATGGAAATTTACTTAATTAAAATTGTTGGTCATATGAATATAACTCTTCATAGGATAATTTACGGGATATATATATATATATATATATATATATATATATATATTATATATATATATATATATATATATATATATATATATATATATATATATATATATATATATATATATATATATATATATATATATATATATATATATATGCTTTTTTAGTTTCATAGATCACGTGGTCTTTCTATAACTAGAAAATACTCAATAAAGCACAATTGTATGTTGCAAACTTGATACTTTGAATAATTTCTCCTAATTAATCTTATATAATTTTTGAGTTTATCCAAGCATACAATATGAATAACAAAAATAAACGTTTAAAGTCTAAATATACACCATGATCAAAGAATCTACGGTATATCAAAAACTAAGTAACAAATATATCGTCAAACAATAAAATATCAAAAACTCAAAATTATATCTAATCCCTTCAAAGATAACAGAGAATTAAAAATATTTATTTCATATAGAACAATTAAAATTAATAAGTATCTAAATATACATACCAGTAAATCGCCTATAATTCGTTATTCTATCATATCCAACTCAAGAATTTAGCCACTTATACTTATCATAGCCATGAATAAAGAAAAAAGTATTTTATTAATTTCTATGAATGAGTATAAAAACTAAATCTTGAACTTAAAAGCACTCTAAATATTCATAAACTATTATTCATTACAAAACATGGGCTATATTGGCTATTTATAGTCTTACAAAGCCCTTATAGGAATTTTATTTACAAGAAAACTCTAAATGCTTCTAAAAAATCTCTAGAAAATCAAATTATGATCGATTCCTTTGACAGACAGACCTAATTGCTCTCTCGTTTATTTTATAGTCGATCGCTATTGATAGCTAGTAGACGGTTGTCGGCAGCCACTCCCATTTGTGCACAGATCTAAACTGATATTTGAGATACAGTTCAATACTTCGATTTTCTTGCATATAAAATCCTGCAAAAACACTAGAAAAACCTATAGTGAGGAATTTGATTAATAAAAATAATTTTTTATTAATTTTTTGTATTAATCAATAGAATTGGATTATACTTGCACAAAATAAACTAAAATAATTACACTTTTCAAATGTTATCGCGCCCCCAACTTGAATTTTGCTAGTCCCTAGAAAATTTATTAAATTAAGAAAATAGACTAAACACCTAATTAAAAATAAAATAAATTCTAACTCACTTTCGTAAGAATCACGATTATATTTAGCACATATAACAAGCCGTTAAACTCCTAGGTTGCTCTAGTGGATGAGTATTATGTCGTGAGGGTTTCCAGTGATGTCACCCACAAACATCAAGAAATATTTAAGATTAGGAAATAAATAAAATGAAAAATAAGAATAAGTGTAAAGCAAAGAAAATTAAAAAATATTAGTATCCAATTAACTTTCTATACTATTACTATTTCTTTTAGTTTTCACTTCTTTTACATATCAAGCACAATTAGAGATACATACAAAGATATTTATGAAAATGTTAACCTTAATTAATCACTTATAATCTAACACCTTGATGTATCTATCTTGATTACTTGAATCATATTGTAGATATACTTCCACTTTCAATTATCCTTTCCTATGCACTCTTGTGAGCGCGTATATAAGTCTTGTCAAGTTTCAAACTCCAATCAAACTTATAGGAATCCTTTATATATATATATATATATATATATATATATATATATATATATATATATATATATATATATATATATATATATATATATATATATATATATATATATATATATATATTTCTTTTTTTTTAGACACTAACCTTTCATGTGAACATTCATGCTTACCGAAGCACAAAAGCCTAGTTACTTAGCTCATATCTATAATAAAAGTCCATAAATATCGTTCATGTGAATATGTATGCTTACCAAGGTGCACCAACCCAATACTTAATACTTACTTTCTCTTACTTATTTACTATATATGTTTTTTTTTATTTTCGAAGTATATTACCTAAAGTGGCTGGCTCACTTCTTTTTTTCCGTTTTTTTAAACATATGATAGGTCTTCCTTTCAAGTTTTCTCTTTGTTATGAACTTATCAGACTAATCGTAAGTGTTAAGAGTGCGTACTTGTTTCTAATCTTAAATATCTATATATCTTACTGTCGGATTTAAAATCTCAATTAAGACTACATAAGGAGTACTATTATATAAGTATCAAAATTAAGATATCAATCTCATAAATATACAGTGCAAAATACTTCTAATCATTACTTTCTACTTCAAGGAAATGAAAAAAAAAATTAAACAATGTTAGTTAACTATGATATAGTAAAGTATAGTGTATCTATCCCACCCCCAACTTAAATTATGCAATCCTTAGTGTATAAAAAATATAACTATAAAAGTATTATACTAAGAAATAATCTAAGAGATTAAAGTCTGAATACACTTGGCATTGTCAGTTCTCTAAAAAAATTCAATCCGTCTTATAGTCGATATCAATGACATCTCTGATAAAAACCCTTTAGCCACTTGCGTCTTTGATACTGGCGGAACCCTATGATCCTCTAGCTCGTCCCTTCGTCTTCATCAAGAGAAACATGGACGTTCTTACTAGCCATTCATGTGAATACTTTTGTGAGAAACCGATAATGATGTTTTTGACGATGCTCAGTTTGGGCTTGCCGTTCTTCAATGATTCTAATTATCGTATTGAAGGCGTCCATCATCCTTATTCGTGCCCTTGTTCTTCAAAGACATTGTGAAGTGTTACTTCTGCTGGTTGGGCCGGTGCATCTATTGCATCTCCTTATTCTTGCCCTTATTTGATACGTTCCTGATCTTGTTCTCCGTAACTGGTTAGTGGGGCACAGCAACATGTTGTTCCTCTTTTTGCACCTGCAGTTCTTGTTGGGAATGTCAAGCACTCATGCTTCTTTGCATGGTGTTATCTGTAAATAGTTGCATGGGAGGTTCAAATATATCATTTCGTAATGGATGGGCTCCATAATTCATGTAAATCTTTGTAATCAGAGATGATACAACTAAGTAAGGCTTTCCAGTTTTCGGATGTTGGATAAAATTATGGGCTTGATCCATGCATTAAACTATCGCAAATTATATAATGGATGTGACATCGAATGTGCGCCTTTTCAAAATCATGTTTAACAACACTACGTCCCTTGAATATAGTTTTGTTGTTGTGGCGAATGGTTGGATGTTATATTTAATTTAAAGGCTTACCATGACGTACTTTTTTTTGACATAATCCACCTTCAAGAAACTCTCATTGAATTCAACATTGATGAGGTTCTCGTAGAGCTCTTTTAACAAGCAGAAGCTGCTTGGTATATCATTAATGATATCTACAAAATAAGGGTTCTCCTCAGGCACATTAGGTACAGAGATTGTTCTTTAAAAAAATTTCCTTGTAAATGGTATCTCCCTGCCCCTTACAATGGAATATCTATGTTGATGTCTCATTGTTGGTTGCAAATTAGCACAAAACTCATGCATAGTCTCGTTACATGCTGGTATGTTTACATATCTTTTGTATGCTTCCAACTTTGAGGCTAGCAACTATACCCTGAAGACCAAATTTTCATTTATTTTTTAGTAGTTAACTGCACGTTTGGACCAAAGTTTGAAATCTTCATACTTCTCCAAGATTTTCTTATTTGCCTTTGCAGCTCTTGTCCTCTGTGGAGAAGACAGGCCAGAAGATTTCACTTTTGGCCTCTTCAAAGTTGTCTCCTTTCTTGGTCCAATTCTGCAAAAGTTAAACAAAAATACACAACTTAATATACTTATTATTAGTATTTTTTCCAAAAATTATGCATGAATTTCTAACATAATTACTATTATATTTTGTTTTATTTCTTTTCCTTTTCCCTTCTTATTTTTAATTCAATCACATAATTCAATATTTTTTTCCAATTCCTCCTTCAAAAATTATCAAACTCTACTTTAATGTAACTATTTTTGCATGCATTTGATATATGACAATTATACAAGCAACTTATGAAATATAATGTTAAAAAGTTGAGATGTTTACTTCTTGTACCCTTGATTTTAGCATATATTATTAATAAATCTAGAAATTCATTAAAAATCCTCATAACTTTGCCATACTATCCCAAATCTTACAAAATGTAAGGATCTGACTTCGATTTACTTCAATTCGTCTATATAAATTGTAGATCTAGATTTTTGAGAAAAAAAGTCTACATTTTACAAAGATCAAATCAAAGAGAAATCAAAGATGAGAGAACTTACTTGCTTGAAGCTTGATGAAAATTTAAAATAAATTCCACATAAAGAGTTCTGGCTGTCGAAAGGAGAGATTTTGGGCGTGGGATCTGTAGAAAGAAGGCTAGGATTTTGTTTGTGGAGAAAAAATAACTCAAAGATTTATTTATAGCTAAGCACTTCGACTGACGGTTGTCAACAGTTGCTTCCACAGCGGCTTCAATAGCCACTCTCGACCAAGCAAAATTTTGTCTTTACAAAGCCTACTGTCGACAGCCGCTTCGACAGTGGCTCTCTAGTGAGTCTCCTATCAAGCCAAAAATGTTTTTTTATTTTAGTGCCTAAATTATTATTATTCCTAATATCTATTTGTTAATAGTTACAAAATTAATTCTAAACTAAAAATTAGTTCCTAAATTTAAGGTCAATAACTATGAAGTATTAAATTTTGAAATTTTGAAAAAAATTAGGGAAAAGAAAAGAAATTTCTTTTTTAAAACAAAATCATTGAAATCATCATAATGGACCAGCATAATTGAGATCAAAATTTACTAATTTAATTGTCCAATACACCTTATTCTCTATTTCGATAGGAAAATAACAAACTATCCTATAGACTCTTCTATATGGAGACATGTCTAAGGGTGTCTTATATGCAGTATAATAAGCTCATAAAGTATCAGTCAGTCTAAACGACCAATCTTTGTGAGACGGATAACCGCTTTCTCTAATATTTGCTTGATTTCTCTATTGCTAGCTCAACTTGTCCATTTGACTATGGGTGATAAGATATAGAAATCATGTGTGTGATATGATATTTTTCATTAAACTTTTAAAGGCTTTGTTACATAAATGTGAGCCTCCATTGCTTATTATCACTTTAGGAACTTCAAATCTAGATAATATATGTTCCTTTAAAAATTTAATAACAATCTGTTGATCATTGTTTCTACATACTATATTTTCTACCCATTTAGAGATATAATCAGCCGATACGAGGATATAAGCATATCAGTTAGAAATAAGAAACGATTTCATAAAGTCAATACCCCAACAATCGAATATCTCAGTTGTAAGTATGAATGTTAGACATATCATTCTTTCTGATTAATATTCCTAATTTCTTACATGACTCACATCTTCTATAAAATTCATATGCATCTCTAAATATAATAGTCTAATAAAAACTATATTAAAGTATTTTGGCTACCGTCTTTTTAGACGAAAAGTGACCTCCGCATGCTTCTATGTGACAGAAGGCAATTATGCTTTGAGTCTCATAATTAGGCATACAATGCCTAATAATTTGAACTGAGCGATATTTAAGCAAGGGTCATCGAAAAAGAAATAGCGTATATCATACAAGAATCATCGTTTGTCTTGTGCGCTCTAATGATTTGGCATTTCACCTGCAACAAGAAAATTAATCATTTCAGCATACTAGGAAGTTATTGTTATTAAAAATAGCTGCTCATTATGGAATGATTCCCTAATTGGTAACTTATCATTTTCGAAAGTTAGTATAGAGAGGTAGTTTGCAATCACGTTCACTGCTCTCTTTTGTCTTTTATTTCAAAATCAAAGTCTTGGAGCAGAAATGTCAATTGGATTAGTTGTGGTTTTGCATCTTTTTTTGACAAAAAAATATTTGAGCGGTGAATGATTTGCACACATAACTACATGTAAGCCCAAAATATATAAATAAAATTTATAGAGAGCAAAAACTACAGCTAGAAGCTCTTTCTCTATTGTGGTATAATTCGTGTGAGCATCATTGA